>VNJS01013733.1:0-14030 GCA_008042575.1 Drosophila watanabei | reverse complement strand
ACGATCGTATAAGGTTGTGTGGACGTCGCTCGACAAAAGTTTTACAGAACAAATTATACTGCACAAATTTTCCAGCCGCACACAACTTGATGCGATCGTGCACAGACATGTTCACGGAGTCTCACTTATAACTTGGCGATACAGCGTCGCCCTCGAAAAATTGGAAAACGGCACTTTATTTCACAAGTACATACATATGTATGAAAAAACGCTACAGCGACGAACATGCATACACAAACTAACTGCCATTAAAATATTAAAATTTGATTTGGATACTTACCGATTTTTTTTTCCATATTAAACTCCTTCAAAAGATTTAGCAGGCGATCTGGCTTATCGCTGCTATTTTCACTCATTTTAAATTTTCACTAGCTTTACAAATCACTTCTTCACTCTTTAATAGTTGTCACACGATTGCCGAAATTTCTGTGCCAAAACGCACACGACAGAGAGAGACGCACGACAGAAGCAAGAGCATCGTGAGAGAGCTTACTAAGAAAACAAGAACAACTTCGCTGCCACTGAGAGAGCCCAAGAAAATATCGCTCTCTCTCTCAGCAAAGGGCGCTCTCACCGAATTTTCAAGAATGTCTAGTCTTAATTCAAGAATGTTTAGTCTTATTTTGTCATTTTAATCCCGAAATAGGATTAATTCAAGAATGTTTAGGTTTATTTTGTCTCTCTCTCTCTCACAGCAAATGCTGCTCTCTCCGAATTTTTAAGAATTTTTAGGCTTAATTCAAGAAAGTTTAGGCTTATTTTGTAATTTTAATCCCGAAATGGGATTAATTCAAGAATGTTTTGGATTATTTTGTAATTTAATCCCGGAACGGGATTGATTCAAGAATATTTAAGCTTATTTTATCATTTTGATCCCCAAACGGGATTGATTCAAGAATTTTTAGGCTTATTTTCTCATTTTAATCCCGAAACGGGATTAAATCCACCATTTAATCCCGAATCGTACTTGAAAATTTCAAGACACCGGTATCGATAAAATCAAGAATATTTTTCTTGATTTTTCCGAGATACTTTTTTTTCTGTGTACCTCAACGTACTTTAAAATGTCTGAATTTTAATTTTTAAATTATTTATTTTTAAATTAATTAACAAAGTATTAAAAAACAAGTAATTTACTTAGATAAATCCTTCTTTTCTTTTCCTGGTAGATGCACAAGGACAAGGAGACGCCACCTTTGCTGGCTTTTCCCTGGTTTGGCGCCCAATTCTTGTCCCACTCATTTTTGGCCTTGGAAAGGGATCCCAGATTTTCCCAAATAACCAGGTAAATATTACTAAAATTCTCAACTATAAAATATAAATTAAATCCTTAACTTTAACTCTAAAGATACCTAAACAATGCTGAGATTGCTCCCCACATTTCGGGAGCCAACTACACGTTCTTTGTGCCCGAGGATCGGGCCTTTGAGAAGCTGGGTTACGACAAACTATCCGATGAGGTTATGGTAAGTCCTTAAAAATAATCTTTATACAAAAATTAAATCTCATAAATCTCCATTAAAACAGGCCTCTCAGCGCGGCGTTAAAATGTTGCTCAATCACTTTGTTAAGGGACGCCTCTACAATCGGGATTTGAGGGATAACGAGGTCTTTGAGACCATTGGTGGTGGTCACATAAAGATCACCCGCAATCCGGGCAGCAACTATACCAGCGTCAATAATGCCCAGATCACCGAGAGCGAGGTGTTCGTCTATAACCTGGGCACCATGTACTATCTGGACGACATCCTTTACTCCCACATGCTGCGCGACTTTGTCAGCAAATCGACCAAGACGAGATCCAATCGTCATGGCAGTGACTCCGGCGGAGGCTCAAGGAGCACCTCCCGTCCCAGCGACGTGGAGATTGTACCCAATGAGTTCGAGAGCGAGCACAATGGCGGCGACTATGCCATCCATGGCGATGACGAGGACTTTGAGGATGAGATCATCACGCCCAAGGCGCTGCCCGTCCAGATCTACGAGTTGCCCAAGTAGAGAGATCTTGAATTTGTTGGGTCAGGATATATATCGGAGCTGTAGAAGGCGAAAATAGCATATGAGAGACTTGATTTGGGAATTTTTAACGAAATATTTTAGTTAAATTCAAAGAACTAAACTAATCAGAACTTTCAATTAATTATTTCTATTAAAAAAAAAACAAAGTTCTCAAAGTTATTTTCGCAAGTTAGCAGACAGCAGATATGTGTATAATTTTTTTGCAATTGATCTGGGTTTAAAAAAAAGAAAATGCAAAGAAATCGAGAAAGGGAGACGCTTAAAGCGTTCTTTTTGTATAGTTCTGGGCTAATTTTTTAAAGCATTTCTCTAGTTTAGTTCTTAGTTCTTCGTGTATATTTTAAGTTTAGCATTGAACGAGGCGAGGTGAAACGAAGTACGAACGAGTATACTAAAAAAAAACAAAAAAATAACGTCAGAATCAACCGAAACAACCGAAAAATGAGCAACAAATATATATATGAAACCTAATCCTAAAGAACTTATCAGCGATTTAGACAAAGCTTGTAGACACCAAAAAATTTACTACAAATATTTAACGCGAGTAATTCCGTAATATTCGACTTAGAGGCAGGATGAAAAATTTCAACAAGAAAAAGATAAAGAAAATATAAAACATATACGTATACTATTTGCAAATTCAATTAGCGCTCATCATGAACCGTGTTTATGCTTTTTTGAGTCTATCCATGTGACGGGGGAGCAGGCATATAGCGAAAACATATCGGCAACACATCGGCGGAAATTAAATCGGAGCGAGGAGCAAGGAGCAAGGAGCAAAGGAGCAAGAAGCGAGGCCAGATATATCTATAAATACTCGTACTATTACGAACAGATATTGTATTTTTTAATTTAATTATATTGATATTGATATATGATATTTAATGTGTATCTGTGTATATGAACAACAAAAGCAATGAGAACGGAGCATCCAATTTTATAATAGTTTGTTAAAATAAAAACAAAAACCTTCCACAAAAAAAAACACACTTAGAGCTTTATGTTTCGTTGAACTATTTTATTATGAATTAGTTAAACTCAATACACATGTAAGTATGTTTTATATAATTGGAGTATTGTATGTATATGCAAAGACAATATAAGAATGTAGGCGCGTTATGCATCTTATACTTTTTCTTATAAAATACGCGCATTATGCATATTTTCTTATAAAGTTCGCACGTTATGCATCTTTTACTTATAAAGAATGCGCGTTTTGAATCTTTTTCTTATAAAGTACGCGCGTTTTGCATCTTTTTCTTTTTAATTTCGCGCATTATTTATATTTTTCTTGTAAAGCTTCCACATTAAGCATCTTAAAAGTATATCGGCGCGTTACGCATCTTATTCTTATATTGCCTTTGCCATACGCCTTTGTAAATAATACCTGTAACACTAATTGACTTAAACAATAACGGTTTTCTAATGCCGAGTTTGTTAAACATTATTGTTTTCTTCGATTTAAAGCCATGGCTTAACTTAATACACACACAAAATGTAAGCGAACAAATGCCAAAATAATATATATATCGTAGTATATAGTATATATGCAGAGTAATCCTAACGAATAATGGAAAGGCAGTGTGGAACACAGGAAATGGAACTATATATATATATCGTATCAAATGCATATTGCTTCTGGTTACGGAGAGAGAGAGTGATAGTGTGATATGATATGGCTCTTAGGTGTAACTCGATATAACTTCGACATGAACATGACACACAAAAATTCTTGTTTCAACTACAACTACAGTGTATGCAACATATATAATTAATATTCGATCTTGAGCCCTTATTTTTGATTTTCTTCTGTTATTTTTATAGTAATATCAAATGCCACAATAGAGTGGATTTAAAATGTTCAATTTGCTCAATTTTCTGATCGCTTTTTTTTCCTGTTTTGGTCGATTTGTATATTTTTTGCTGAGATCCAATTTTGAAGGGAGAGCGTAGAGCAGCGTTTATGGATAGGCATTCTTCAGAAGTCGTTGTGGTTTTTAAATCAATTGTAAAAATATGTTATCAAAATTCTAAAATTACAAAATTTACCAACATACAAAACGTTATTTCTCACTTTTGGAATCTTTTTCAATTGATTATAAAACCAAAGCGATTCTGGAACACCTCTTAGTGTTTTTTGGAATCTAAAATGGAATCACTACTCGTTTAATTAATTAACTAAACGCTGCTCTCTGTGAGAAGCTTCTAGGGTATGTCTCCTCCCTGTTTCCTAATCATTTTGCTCATTCACATGGCTGTTTGTGCTGTTCGAAGTATTACTTTGGCCAATGGCCTCCGCCTCATTATCACTCAAGTTCACAGGATCCACGGACTCAACAACATCCAACTCCAGTGGTGGCATTTCCACCACAGATCCTCCTACAGCTCCTTCCAGCTCTTCAGCAGCCGCCGCTGACTTGGGCTTGAAGCTGTTGTTCTCCGCATTCAGTTTGTAGTTCTTGAAGGGATCTGGTGATCCTGGCGGCGGTGGCTTCAATTGAGCCTGAGCTGCCTGGGCAGCCTGACGCTGGAGACGCCTCTGCTGGTTGCTGAACGTAGGACTCTCCGATCTGGCTCGCTGGAGCATGGGACGCTGCTGCTGCTGCTGTTGGTGTTGCTGGTGGTAAATGGGATTCGGATCGTAGTCACGGGATCTGCCAAACTCAAACCCATTCTGCCACTGAACATGGACATTCTCGTACGAGGGATCTTCATAACGATAGTTGGCCGCCGCCACAGCATTCTGGCTTCTTCTCTCACCTCCATTCATTCGCAGGCGACTCAAGGTGCTATGCAGGGGTCGTCCTGTGTTATCCCTTCGCATGGTGGATGCTGCTGCTCCGGCTGCCGTGCAAGCTGCGCTGGAACAGGAGCTCTGGAAGCGTACCATATCCTGGGGTAGACCGACACCCAAACGTGGAGTTCCATATGGATTTGACATCTGCGAGGCTACCGAGGCGGTGTCACAGCTGACACAGTCGCGGGAAAACATAAAGTTAAAGTCGATCACCTTGCATTCCGGTCCCTGGCCAATCCACAGAGGAAGCCACTTGTTAACCAACAGCCACTGAAGACTTGACTTGGAGATGCGATTCAAGGTGCCATCGCCGGAAGAAGAACTGGAGGAACGAGCTGCAGCTGATGCTCCCGTTGAGCTTTTCTTGGCCAAAGTTCCTGCTTTGCCGGCTCCTGCTCCAGCAGTCGATGAACCTTTATCGCTTGCAGCTGATGAGGTGGCAGCAGTGCCGACTGATGCTCCTCCTGCTGTTGCTTCCTTGGCTGCCTTGCTGGTGGCAATCTTTACTTTGGGTATGGCTCCCGTTGGCGGTCGACTTGTGGTGCTATTCGATGAACTTGGCTGATTATCCGCTAAAGGTGGCTCCTCAACCGAGACAGCTGAGACTCCTGCAGCTCCAGCGGATGCTGATCGAGCTGCCCGCTCCATGGACACGTTGGGCGTTAGGGGAGAGTGGTGAGCAGCTGCTGTAGCACCCGATGTTTTGTATATATTCGTCATACTCTGGGAATTCTCGCCATGCAGGCAGCTAAAGAAGCTAGAGGCGCTGTTCTTCACAGGGACCTTGACGTTGGCATACTCCACGGGCGCCGATGAACCGGCATTCCCCATGTACGCCTGACAATTTGGCACATTACAGGTGGTACTTCCATTGGTTACAGTGGCTGCTCCAGCTCCTACTCCTCCACCGCCCGTTCCATTGGCATTCAAGCGAATGTGACCCACTGTCCCGAAATGCGAATGGCCCAGCACGGCATAGTGTCCACCGAGATTATAGTGATCGATGTTGCCACACGACGAACTCAAGTGTCTCTCAATCCTGCCAATCCCATGACCCAAAACATCGAGCCGTGTATAGAGCGGCACTCGATTGGCGGCAGCGGAGGTGCGATAAAGCGGCTCATCTCGTATCTGCTCGTAGATATTCTCATAGCGCATGGTTCCAGCGCCGGCATAGGGCAGATTGTAGCCGTCGGTGGACTCGGTGTCGTCGAAGCTGCGCTGTCGCTGGCAGTTCGAGCGGCTATTTGTGTAAAGTGGAGTGCAGCGAAGGCCGTTGCCATAGCGATTGGCTGGAAGAGAAAAGGGGAAAGACATTAGGAACTCTCTTTATATTTTTTACTGAAAAATACTTTACAAAGAAGAATGCCGCATTTTCACAGCTTTAAAGTCAACAAAACTTCATTAATAAATGCTTCCTATTAACTTTACTTCTTTAACTATTTTTCACAACAATTAAATATACTTAACAAGGAATCGTATGCATTATTTTCACAGCTTTAAAGTTTAAAAAAACTTCATTAATAAATGCTTCCTATTAACTTTACTTCTTTAACTATTTTTCAAAACAATTGCAATAAACTTAACAAAGAAGAATGCCGTATTTTCACAGCTTTAAAGTTCACAAATCTTCATTAATAAATGCTTCCTATTAACTTTACTTCTTTTGCTATTTTTCAAAGCAAATAACAATGAACTTGAGTTCAAAATTTGCTAATAAAATGCACACAAAAAAGTGCAAATCATAGACAATTATCACTTGATTAAATCTGAAAGCAAGCTGCGAATAAATACAGCCAGTCATGACGCTCAAGCAATCTAATCCAAAGCTTAACTTCCGCTTAATTTGTGTTTATTTAAATTCTTACCATTCTGCATATCGATGCGAAAGTTACGCCTATAACCAAGGCCAGATCTCACGGCTCTTGGCACATCATAGGCGGCAGCGGCAGCAGCGGCGGCGGCAGAAGCGTTTGATCCCAGGATGCCTCCCGTTGATCGATCGTATAAATCATTTCTATAGTTGTTCATGGGCAGTATGCGTTGTGGCTGTGGTTGCGGCTGTGCTTGTTGTGGCTGTGCTATTGGCGGTGACTGGTTGTTGTTGTTATTATTACTGGCATTGGCTTCCGTTGGTGCTGGTTGTTGTTGTTGCTGCTGTTGTGGTTGCTGAGCATCCTCGGCATTTGCAGGGGCATTGGCATTGGCTACGCCACCAGCAGCCACTTGGTTGCTGGGCTGACCAATTGGCGCATAGATGTTCTCGTAATGCGGATGTGGATTTGGCTGTGGAGCAGCTGAAGCGGCAGCGGCAGCTGGCGCAGGTGCAGGAGCTGCAGCCGGTGCAGCTGCTCCAACTGGCGCCAAATTGCCATAGATGGCAGCACCACCAATGGCGCCCTCCATAGTGCCCTCAGCCTGGCTATTCTCATCATCCAGCAGTGCGATGGCCAGCGAAGCCGCTTGACTGAAAAAAAAGGGAACAAATTAATTAAATTGTAAATTTTATTAATTTTATTAAACTCACCGTGCCAATGCACCCTGCTCTTCCATTCACATGGGCTTATCGATCATACAGACGCCCGCGTAACTGCGTCCAATGGTCATCAGGGCCGGCAACATCCTCCAGGTATCGGAATCGGGACAATAGACCTCGACCGAGGCAAGATTCGTGGTGCCATCATCGCCTCCGGCCACATAGAGCAGACCTTCGTGAGCCACAACGCCGGCATTTCGCCGGCAGTAAGACATATCCGCCACCGAGCGCCATGTATTGGTTTCACAGTCGTACGCCTCCACGGATTTCCTCACCATTGGCCCATCATGTCCACCGACGGCATACAGGATATTATTGAGAACACCGACACCAGCGCCGCTACGCCTCGAACTCATCTCTGCCACCGCTACCCAGGTGTCCGTATCGGGATTGTAGCGTTCCACCGAGGATAGGCATTGCCTCGAGAAGCCATCGTAGCCGCCAACGGCATAGAGAAGACCATGGACCACGCCCACTCCCACTGAGCTGCGACGCGTGGACATGGAGGCGATGAAGCGCCAGATGTCAGTCTTGGGATCATACATCTCGGCACTGGAGAGACCCGTGGTGCCATCAAATCCTCCAACGGCGTAGATGCAGCCATTTAGGACAGCTACGCCCAGTGTGGATCGTCGGGCCTCCATGTTGCAGCAGTTGGCCCATTGATCCGTGGTCGGGTCATAGACATCCACAGTGCGGACGCGCAGTGAGCCATTGAAGCCACCGACGGCGTAGACTTTATCACCGAGAACGCTCAGTCCGGAACGACACCGCCTGTTTGGCATTTCGGCGGCTTGATACCATTTTTCCTCCCTCAGATCATACCATTCCACGGATCGAATGGCCTTGGGTGCTTGTCCTCCAATGACGAGCAGTATTTTGGGCATTCCCACCGGTTTACGCGGCACAGTTCTTGCGGATTTCGTTTCCGTGGGCAGCAGATGATAGGTCAATGCCTCGATTATCAGATTCTTGCAAACGATGTTGCCTTCGAGTAGGAGTTCCTTGTCCACGCGCTGTGTTATGTACTCCTTGGAGAGGAAGGGCAGCCGGACATGCTCCATGAGCGACGATGTGAACTGCTCGCGCATGGGGACATCGTAGCGGAGCCAGGCAATGACACACTCGTACACGCGCTCCTCGTTGGGCACCGAGATCCGGTCATTGGCTATCAAGCTGATGACCTGCTCGTGCGAGAGATTCAGAAACTCATCGAACTGGATCACCTCGCTGAAAAGGGAAACAGAAAGACAGACAGCAAAGAGTAATAAGTAATTAAAGAAATTAAAGTTAAATTAAAAGCCGGCAAACCGGATTTGTGTATATACTTAACTGAGAATTGGCTCTTAATTTGTTTGTTTCTTTATGGGTTAAAATTGTTAATTAACTTAATGGGTTAAAAACGATCATTACTGGGTTTTATAGGGGATGTAAGAGAGGAATATTTTCAGTTCAATAATTTTCGATATATTTTTTGTATTAATTTTTCATCGATATATACGCTTTGCTTTAAATCTGAATGTTTCTATTGATTATTAATTAGTTTATAAACTTTTCTTTTTAATAAATTATGTAATCAATCATTTATTCAATGTGATTACAATCAATGCATTCTGTAAGTCATTTTTTAATTCATTTTGATAACTTTATATAAAGAAATAAATATTAAAGCACTTAAACAGCTTGCAAGACGTGATATAACTGGTCTCTGAGAAAATAATTACTTGTAAACAGCAAAACGTGATTATTTATACAAAAGTGTGTATAAAAATGGTTTTATTTTAGTAAGACATTAAAGAACGGAAATAACGCACTTTAAATAAGATTTTACCATTAAATTTCCGAGCTTATGTTTTAAAAAAATAATTCTCAACAAACTTTGCTGCATTAAGCTATAATATTCAAGTCGTAATCTTTACCAGACACATTTTAACCAATAATATATACACAAAATAATATATACACACAATAATATAAACACAAAAAAAATATATATGTACATATTATTATTAGGTAACTGAACTGTTTTTGAACTTAACCTTCGCTGATCTGAGCTGGTTTTGATTATTAAATGTTGATTTACTCAACGAAGAATGACATTATCTTTTAAAAGTTCTGAGGGAATTATGACTGAGGCAATTACGAAAGTATAAAAAAAAGGTAAAAGAGATTAAGTTCTATATTCTATATAAACAAAAACAATTCATAATGCGTCAGAACTCACTTGAAATGCTGTTCGATGTAGGTTTCCGCGTAATTTAGTAATTCGACGCAGGCATGAAGATCGGCAAATTCCCGGATGCCCAGGCAATTACTGGCATCCAGCTGGGTCTGCAGGAAATCGCAGCAGGCATCGCGCACATCGTTGAGCTGCAGGAGATTAGCTGCAGTCAGCAGGACTTGGACATTATCCTCGTTAACCTCCACGGTGGCTGTGTACACATAATCAATGAGCAGTTCCAAGGCCCGAGCATCGACGCTTTGTAAAGTGATCCTCGTCTGACGCGACTCCTCGAAGCCGGTGAACATTGCATAGAAATACGGACTGCACGAGGCCAGGACCATGCGATGGGCATGGATTTCCACATCGTCGGCCACTAATATCACATCACAGAGCTGTTTTTGTCTAAAAAAATGAATAAAAATATATTTGTAATAAAAGAATTTGAACTAAAACATCATTTTGGTTTTAAAACATAAAGTTTCTTGAAATTCCGAATTGCAGTTCTTAGCTTTTTGCGATTTCCTTAGGAATCCCATTCTTAAAATCCAATTTCTATAAAAAAAAAACCCATAAAAATTAAAAGCGTGCCAAAGAAACCTTGAAAAAATGCTTGTAAATGTTTAATTTAAACAAAGAATTTGTTCAAAATGTATACTAAAAGCTTTTGTGGAAAACCAGATGTTTTTGTTTGGATTTTTGAGGTAAATAAACTCGTATTTTATTAGAGAAAAATCTTAGAAACCAAAGCGTCTTCATAATCTCTTGATTATTTATGAAAATAATTCATTGATTCTCACACATAAACTGTCATGTTTTATTATTATTTTTAGAGACAGTTATAAATAAATTTTTTCCTCATTATGACATATTCCCAGGTACTCTTTTGTTATGAATTCAACAGCCCAAAAGCAATAAATAAACAATAACAATCCAGTTTCTTTTGGGTTACACACCACCTTCACTTTCGTTGAGTTCAAAACTTGTTTTTATTCGAAGCTGCCAATAAAATTTCCATGCCGCCAGTAGTTTTCCAGATAACCGAAAACCCGAAGAAACCGAAACCCCGAAAAAAAAAGCGAAAGACACGGAAGCGGAATTCGAAATCAGATTCGAATTCGGAATACATATGTATATATTTTTGGCCCGCAGCAGACCAAGTTCAAGGTCGTGGCCTAATGCGAAACCCGAAGGCGTATTGAAACTCATCATAATAAAAACTAGACAATAATTAATGCGAACAAAAGCGTCGGCGAAGTCGCCAAATATCGTGTGCAAACAGAGGGAAACACAAATATTAGCGACGCTCCGAAAGCCAAACAAAAGCGAACTGCGCAAATATGCGCGAGATGCTCATGATGATGATGACGATCGTCCGACATTTGTTCAGTGATTATATATTTTCGCATCTTGGCCCAAATCAGACGACGATGACGACGCACCTGTCCCTTTCCTGCACTGAGCACAGCAATTAAATATAAATGTCTCCCTTTGTGGGGACAACAAAAGGGACAGGTTGATAAATATAGAATGAATTTAATAGGAACTTTTAAGAATTTATGCATATTTGTTGTAAAAGGTTGAAGGGGGAAGATTTAGGATGAGTTTAAAAACTATTTTTAGTACAATTACAATTAAATCGTTACATTTAAAAGGTTTTAAATGTTTTAAAACATTTCTAAGAAAAGCAACTTTAAAAGTCATTACATTTTAAATTACAACTTTAAATTTGCACATTTAAAGAACATTTACTCAAGAAAACTGACCCAAAATTAAAACAAACACAATATATCTAATATAAACCTCTTAGAATATCTTTAAAGTATTCACCAAAGTCACAGAAAATTTATTTTATATTACTTTGTCAACCATAATTCCACTAAATCTTTACCTTATTTCAATATATCCTTTTATTTGAATCAAAATTTATAAACCAGTTAAATACTTTGCAAATAAAAACCTGGTCTTTAGAGGAATTATCTAAAGTCTTAACCATAACAGGTATATAAGTTGAACAACCGCTAATTCTGTTAACAAATATTGCGGAAACTGCGTAGTATTTGAACGTTTTCTTGGCAATTGTTTGGTAATAATGTTGTTCAACTTGTTCAATAAAGAGAACTTAACACAAAAAACCTGTAAATCCTTGAGTTTATTTTGGAAAAATGAACTCAGGTTACCGAAATAGAAGCGGTTGCATTCAGTAAGGTAAGAAATAATGAATAAGAAGAGGTTTTAAATATAATAATAGACTTTTAAGTATTTTTAAATTATTTTAGGAAGTTATAGAACCTTAAATAGGTGATTGTATTCAAAACGACATCGGAAAAGGTTTAGCAAACTCCAATCAGAGTTCAAATAGCCTCAAATTAGCTTCTTATAAAACCCATAAACACTATCCATATCAAGATATACCCCATTTTCAGCAGTTTCCCTCAGACTTCACTTATTTTGTTAGACACTTTTAAGTACTTTTCGACAATTCACATATTTTTCTAAAATTTCTAAGTACTTTTCGTATCGAAACCAAAAACCCCTTGAAAATGCCTCAAATCCTTACTTGCGCATCTCGTTCATGGCATCGAAGGATCGCGCCGTGTGCTGCTCATTGCTGTACTGTCCCACGGTGCCGCGCTCCTTGCCATTCGGCCGCTGGACATGCTTCTGGCTGCTCTCGTCCAGCGAATTCTGGCTGGCATACCGCAAAAGGCAGCTGCCGCGGTCCAGGCCACTGCCCTCGGCGGCGGGATTCTGGTGCTGCTGCTGATGATGGTGCTGCTGCTGCAGCAACCGATTGCGCTGTTGCATGGCCGCCACGCCCACAGCGACACCTAAACCGGGCGGCGGAGCCACAAAGAGCTCTCCGCCCGCCTCGTTTCCCTGCTGTTGCTGCTGTTGCGGGTTCTGTGCCTGCTGTTGCTGTTGTTGTTGCTGCTGCGCCTGCTGCTGCTGCTGCTGTTGCTGCTGCTGTAGCGGTTGTTGGTTGCCATTGCTTAAGTTGCTCATAATACCGATCGTGTATTTGGTTAAAAGCGCACTCAGAGCTATCATTCAGCCGCGTTCTCGGCGCCCAAATCGATACGGACCGGGAACGGAATCGAGCGGATATACGGCTGCTTCAGCCAGAAAACCAATATAATCTATATGTTTAGCGTTTTAATTTTTCTTTTTGCAAATTAAGTGTGCTCGCCTTGAGTTTTGAGCTAAAACGCACACAAAATGCTCAAAAACAAGGGAGTTTTCTGGTGCCATGCAGCTGGTCACACTTAAGTTGGAAAGTACGTAATCAAGCTACGTAAACGTAACAATTGTTTTGAAAAAAAAAACGTTAGGTTTTGAAATTTTGTTATAATACTTCATTCTTATTTAAAAATTAAAAGGAAATTTAAATGTTTTACAATTTTTAATATTTTACAACTATTTCTTTTTATCATTTTTTGAATTATATTTCAAGCTTATTTAAGAATTATAAGGGAACTTAAATGTTTTAAAATTTTTTCACTGAAAAATGCTTGTATTTATATTGGAAACATTTAAGGCTACAAAAATTGATTTTTAAAGCGTACTAAGACAAAAATTGAAGGTTTTTTAGAAGTTTTAAAGTCGCAACACACAATAAAAAAGAATTATAATTGAATATAAAAGGTTTCTGAAATATAAAAACATACATCTTAAAGAATATGTTTGGATATATGTACATATACCATAAGATGTATATTTATTTAAATTAGTTAACTGCAAATGTATCATAATAATGAAAAGCTTTTTTAGCTAAAAAGATACAGAAAAAGTTCTTCCTTGACTATTAAAATAAAAGCAAATAAAAAATCAATAATATAAATTACAAGAACTTAAAGTTATTCCCCTAAAAACTGCATTCTCCATTCAAAGTAAAGTTAAGTTAATAAACTGACCACCAAGGAGCATAGTTCACACCGATCACGCCTTAGACAGCATGCGTGTCGAGTGGCCCATAAATCCCTTGTATCAAAGGAATGCACTGTCCCGATGTACATATTCCTGATACACAAATAACAATAATTACGCGCTAATCAGGCCACTAATCTAATTAATCATCTACGAAAAAATGCCAGCAGCTCCATCCAGTCAGTTCGTCTGCACGGACACCGATTAGGAGTCGCCTTGGGCCACGATAAGATTCCACAAAGCCCCAAATCACTCCCGCAAAGCCTATGACACAGAGACCCCCTATATAAGCAGCTGCAGCTGTCCACTAAGAACCAGAGTGAACCCAGAGTTCCACCTAGAATCAGAATGTTTCTGGCCAAGAGCATCGTGTGCCTCGCCTTCCTGGCGCTGGCCAGCGCCCAGTTCGACACCAACTACGCCTCGGGACGCAGCGGCATGGTGCACCTCTTCGAGTGGAAGTGGGACGACATTGCCGCCGAGTGCGAGAACTTCCTGGGACCCAATGGCTTTGCCGGAGTGCAGGTGAG
>VNJS01013731.1:0-22152 GCA_008042575.1 Drosophila watanabei | reverse complement strand
TTCATATATTTTTCGTAAGCGTGGCGCAGCAGCGCTTAAAAACTTCTGTCTTTCTTCTCCTTCTTTGCCAACTAAGTGATGGCGTCCCTTTTTGGGATGAGTGACAAAGGATAACAACCTTATCGATAATTCTTTTACCGATTCATCAAAAGTAAACTGATTATTTTTAAATAAACGATAAAATGGATTTAAACTTAAATTATGGCGGCAACATTCCCCCTTCCGTAATTGATCCTCGGGTGGTCAGTTACCATCTCCTTCGCCGACATTAAGAACCGCGATCTTGGTGGCTGGTCAATCGAGAATTCCATGTTGAGTTATAATAGTAGCTCGACGAACCTGGCCGTCCTTGGCTGTAATGGTGTTGGTTACTCGTCCTTTAAGCCATAGATTTCGGGGCAAATTCTCGTCGACGATGATGACTATGCTCCCGACTGATATCGGCGGGCATTTCTCGAACCATTTTGTTCTTCTAGTGAGCATCGGTGTAAACTCTTTCACCCAACGTTGCCAGAAACGATCTCCAAAGCATTTAACCTCGTTCCAGTGACGTCTCAAATTCAGGTGCTCCGGGTTGATCGGTTTGTATCCGTTTGATGATCCCAATAACAGGTGGTTCGGAGTGGGCGCGGAGTCGTCCTCAGAGTCCATGGTCACAAAGGTTAACGGACGTGAGTTAATGATGACTTGCGCCTCCATTAGAGCGCTTCTCAGAGTCTCGTCATTGAATGAGTACTTCGGGCAGATGTGTTTAAGGACCGTCTTGGTAGTGCGGACCAATCTTTCCCAGGCTCCGCCCATGTGTGGGGCGCCTGGGGGGTTAAATCGCCATACAATGCCGTCGAACTTAACGGCTTTTTTATCAAAGTCAATCTGGATTAACTCCTCTCGCACTGCCTTTTCAGTAGCCTTGAAATTGGTACCATTATCGGAGTAAATTTCTCTTGGTGTGCCGCGAAGTGCCATGAAGTTTGTCAGGCACATCACACAGGAACTTGTATCGAGGCTGTTGGCGATCTCGAAGTGAACTGCACGCAAGGTTAAGCAGGTAAACTGCGCGACCCATCTCTTCTCTTTGCGTCTTCCAACGTTGACAAGAATTGGCCCAAAATAATCGACGCCAGTGAAGGTGAACGGTTTTTAAAGACTTCCCAACCTGGCTTTTGGAATTGCAGCCATTTGTGGAGGCTGTGGCGTAGCGTTGCTATTTTTGCATATTTGGCAGGCTTTTCTAACGGATTTATGGAGTACTCTTAGCCGCAAAATATAAAATTTCGATTTTATGTCATTTATGACAGTTTCGTGGGCGAGGTGGTGATATTTCTCGAACTAGCAAAAATGTTACTCGACTCTCCGGTGGCAATATTATGGCGTCCGTAGGGTTTTCAATGGCGTTCACTCTTCCTTTAGTACGAAGGATCTCCTTGTCGTCCAGATATGCGTTTAATCCGGACAATCTGCTCTTCGCGCTTATTGGTTTTTGACTTTTCAAAGAATTGATTTCATCTGCGAACTCGAGTCCTTGTGCTTCCTTGTATAGCAGTGTCTGCGCTTCTTCGACGTGAACTGTAGTTACCGCACTGGGCATGTCGGTCCTGCTGCATTTGGCTCGCAGTCGCTGGATATACAGGAACATGACTGCAACGGCTCTGTAAAGGCGGCGCCAATCAGAAAAATATTCAACGTCGAGTTGAACTTTGGCCGCTTTACGAGTTGTGAAGATGTGTTTTCGTAATTCAGTTGTATCGACCTCCGTTGGCTTGGAGGGAATCGTTGGCCACGTATTGGGTTCGTCTTTCAAAAACTCGGGCCCGTAAAGGGTTGTTAATAACTTTAGTAGCCCCGTCCGCAGCGTTGAGTTTCGACGGGATCCATCGCCATTGATCCGCTCGAGTGGTTTCCAGGATTTCGCCGATTCTGTGCGTCACGAACTGTTGAAAGTAACGGGGGTCCATAACCAGCCATTGTAGCACGGTACGTGAGTCCGACCAGAAAGTAGTACTGTCGACTCGAAGGTTACGGACTTTGGCGATCATTTTCGCCAAGCGTGAGCCCATCACTGCCGCTTGGAGCTCCATGCGTGGAATGGACAGTGGTTTTAGTGGCGCAACTTTGCTTTTCGCGACCACGAGCATTACGCCCACCTTGTCCTTTTGCGATACACGCAGGTAGCAGGAAGCGGAATAAGCGTGTTCGCTGGCATCCACAAACGTATGCAGGTATGCATCAGGTATCCCCATGGAGTAGCATCTCGGAATGCTGACCGTTGCGACTTCAGACAGTAACCGCTTCCACTGGTTCCAGTCCTCCACCAATGACTCTGGCAGCTCTTCGTCCCAGTTAATATTTGCGTGCCAGATTTTCTGCAGAAGGATTTTTAGTCCGATGGTATGACACGATAGCAAACCCAAGGGATCGAAGATTGACATTAAGACCTGGAGGACTTCTCTCTTAGTTGGGACCGCAGAATTAATAAAGACGTCTCGCTTAAGTCTTGAGAATCTGCAAACAAACTTAAAGATGTCGTTATGTGGGTCCCAGTACATACCCAAAACCATTTCTGTATCGCTAAACTGCACTGGCTTCTGATTTTCGGTGTCTTCGTCGTTCTTCAGATGAGAAAGAACTGATCTTTGAATTTGACGCCCAATTGCGAATTTCGAACCCGCCTCTGGCGTGAACCTCTTTGATCTGGTTGGATATTTCGATGGCTTCCTGCTCATTGTTCATGCTGTCGATAAAGTCGTCGACGTAGTGCTCACGCTGAATCGCTTCCACAGCTAATGGAAATTGATGTTGGTGCACCTCGGCGTTTTTGTTGCGAACGTAGTGGGCTATAAATGGAGCGCAGCTAATTCCGAAGGTCATGGCTCGCATAACGTAGGTGTTTATTTTATCCTGGCTAGCATCGTACCAGAGAAAGCGCTGAGCATGCATGTCCTCGTGGCGAATGTTGATCCTGTGGAACATTTCGGCGATATCGCCGCTTACAGCGACTTTTCCGACTCTAACGTCGATAAGAGGGGTTAAGCAGTCCGGTCCGCTCAGAAGAAGGTCGTTGAGGCATATTCCATTTGTCTTCTCTGCCGCGTCCCAAACCAGCCTAATTTTTCCTGGCTTATTCGGGTTTAAGGCTATGAATATGGGTAAGTACCAAGTGCGATCTTCCTCTTTCGCAGCCTCCTCGTCGGATAGTTGCTTGGCGTATCCCTTTACAAGAAGATTTTTGATTTGGTCGTCGATTTTGGTGTACAGATCTGGTTCGCCCAGAATCCTTTTTCGCATGCATTGCAGACGCTTTAGAGCGGTAACTCGACTCTCTGGAAGCTTTTCAATATCGTTTCGCCATGTCAGCCCGACTTCATAATTTCCAGATTTGATGTGGCACGTCTGCTCCAGTATTTCGACTGCTCGTCTGTCCTCGCTCGACAGGAGCTTTTTAGGCAAGATTACGTCGAGATCGAATTGCTCCTTCACTTGATCGTGAAGTTCTTGCCAATTGCACTCGCAGTGGTGCATGGAAACGTGGCATTTGGAGTTTGTTGATCCCTGGATGGTCCATCCTAACATGCACTTTGACGCTATTGGATCGTTCCACTTGCCTTCGCAGATCCTGCGAGGAACGGCGATTTTCCAATTGTTCGTCCCGATTAACAACGTTGGCTGCGCAGAATAAGACTTTAGTGGCAGGTTCTTCAGATGGCTATACTTACTGCGCAGTTCGTCTATATTGACGGTTTGTTTTGGCAGCGCGATGTTTTTTACGGTCTGGACGTTGTTGAGCCAGAACCGTTTTTCTGAACCTTCCGCGGAAATCTGAATTGATGCGCGCACAGAAGTATCTTCGAATCGAGTGGTTTCTCCAGTCCACTGTAAGCATATCGGTGACGGTGAGCCTTTTATGCCCAGCTTGTCGAAAATTATTGCGTCTATTAAGGTAACTGAGGATCCTTCGTCCAAAAAAGCGAAAGTGTCGATTTTCTTGGCGGCGGAATGCAGAGTTACGGGCACGATGCGGAAAAACTGGTTACCCTCTACGTCGCTTTGGTGCGTGCTTACGTGTTGTTGATTCATCGTGTTGTTGGATGTGTTGGGAACGTTTTCCGAGTGGAGTAGTGGATGATGTTTCCTTGTACAGCCGTTCACTCCGCAATCCCTCGGACGACAATTGTTTCGGTGAACCTTTAGGCAAGGGAAGCAAGCCCTTCCAGCTTTTGCAACTTGCCACCTCTGCTCCACGGTGCTGGATTTAAATTGGTCGCATTGCGTTACCCAATGATTTGTGGATTCACATGCTATACACTTTGGATTAGGCTGCTGCTGAACTGAGGCTGCCTGGCTATGACTTATGGCATTATAATTTCTCTCGGCTGGGCTGCTATTGTGGGTGTTTACAGAACTTGCCCTGTAAGAAAATAGTGTAACGACTTTCGACGTGACCTGTGCTATTTGATAGAGCCAGTCGCTTAAAGCCTTAATGCAGGGAACTGTTTCGATGCGTGGGTGCATTGCCCAGGTTAGCTTGTGATTATTTGGAAGTTTGCCTACCAACTCTTTTACAAGCATCGGGTTGTTTAGGTGCGCTTGCACGCTACTATTGTGGCACAAATATTGCGTACTGCGAGCGCGTACTTTATTATGGGTTCTAATTTTTTCTTGGGTGGCGGAAGCTTCTTCACCCGTTCGATCATAAAACCAACTCTTTTACAAGCATCGGGTTGTTTAGGTGCGCTTGCACGCTACTATTGTGGCACAAATATTGCGTACTGCGAGCGCGTACTTTATTATGGGTTCTAATTTTTTCTTGGGTGGCGGAAGCTTCTTCACCCGTTCGATCATAAAACCAACTCTTTTACAAGCATCGGGTTGTTTAGGTGCGCTTGCACGCTACTATTGTGGCACAAATATTGCGTACTGCGAGCGCGTACTTTATTATGGGTTCTAATTTTTTCTTGGGTGGCGGAAGCTTCTTCACCCGTTCGATCATCCTCTCTAGAATGAAAGAACATTTTCAGCGTATCCATTACTTCCGGTACCAAACCAGGAAGCAAAAGCTTATCTTTGACCATTCCGCGTGCCCTTCCTTTAAGGCACTTTTGAAGACGAAGCATGTTTTCGACGTTGGAGAATCCTGCTGCTGAAGTACTATGGTCAAATGTACTGATGAACATTGGCCACTCCTCGGGGTTTCCGCTAAACGGAGGCAGATCCTTTGGTATAGCTTGTCTGGCGGCGATTTGGGAGCTTGAGGGGGACGCGGGCGTCGTCTGTAACAATTCATGTGGCGATCCGGGAAGCACGTTCTCTGTTCGGAAGCGCTTTTTTCTTCCAACATATCGAGCATGATTTGGTTTTGGTTGACGCTTAAATTGCCGTCTAGGATGTTCGGGACTTGTTCATGTCGATAAGAGCGTCTACTTGCTGCACGAGCTTGTTTTGGCCGGTTGATGGAGCGGTGAAGCTGGCGGGTTGATTTGTGGTATTTACCGGTTATCGCAGTGTCCTTCCAAGGCACGAAGCGCAGATCCACTCTTTATCCTCGACGTCGACGTCAACGCCTGCGCAGTGAAAATGATACCAGCCGTCGCAAACGTCACACTGAACCCAGCTTTCCTCAGATCCAGTCGACTTTTTCTGGCAAATTCTGCATGCTTCTTCGCGCATAACTGTTCAATTTGAGGTTATGTGGCAGAAACAAATTGAGTGTTCTGATTGCAATTTGTGTGTGTAGCTTCGAGTGCGTTAACTTGCTCTGGTTGCAGATTACGAGTTGCTCTCCTAACGTTCAAGAAAGGGATGCGATCACAATTTCACAATGTAATGGCTAATTGTGAAATCGTCGCTTCGTAAAGCCGCGTGTTTTAGAATGCACACAAAAGTTTTTAAGAATGTAATTGGCGAGAGATTTAATTGGTTTTAAAGCAGCACACCACAGAAAAACAGCCACAGACGGGTAGCACTAGTTTTGAAATAAGTTTATTAAGTATTTTCAGCTCCCGAATCAATGCGATCATATATTTTTCGTAAGCGTGGCGCAGCAACGCTTAAAAACTTTTGTCTTTCTTCTCCTTCTTTGTCAACTAAGTAATGGCGTCCCTTTTTGGGATGAGTGACAAAGGATAACAACCTTATCGATAATTCTTTTACCGATTCATCAAAAGTAAACTGA
Organism: Drosophila watanabei; assembly: GCA_008042575.1. Taxonomy (NCBI): domain Eukaryota; kingdom Metazoa; phylum Arthropoda; class Insecta; order Diptera; family Drosophilidae; genus Drosophila; species Drosophila watanabei. Next base: position 15,983 of record VNJS01013731.1, on the reverse strand, counting down.
TTATTTTTAAATAAACGATAAGATGGTTTTAAACTTAAATTATGGCGGCAACATACGGTTATATTAATTATGTTCACTAAATCATTGTTTTCTAAAACATTCTGCATCTTACGCACTTGCAAATTATAAAACAAGTTTAGCAAACAAAAAAATTAGTCCTCAACTATTAATTTTAAATCCATGCATTGAAATGGTACCACGTCACGCCGTCAATTAGAGTTGTCTCTCTTAAATACCCAATGGGGTAAATTTTGTTATTTTTACGCTCGCTGCCGAATCTTATAAAAACCACACTGCAATTATGAAGTTGAGGGCATCGTAATTCTTTGTAAAAATCTTCGCGTATCAGGTTAAACTTGCTGCCTGACTAACCTCTTTTTTTTCGTAAATGCGTTTTTCACCTGCACTCGATGGGTTTTCTCCCTACTGTTTTCGGATTTTCCAAGTTGGTCACATTTCCGCGAAATATGCGAATTTTTTGCCACGCGCTTTATTTTTGCACATATGTCCGTTTTCACCGCAATAAAAACATTTGAACTAGTTCTTCACGTATATGTTGGTTGAAAGTTTAAGTCGGAATCCGGATCGGTCAACTATATCACTTAGCCTAGGAACGATCAAAAAATTTTGAAGAAAAAAAATATAACGCCACTATTTTTCAATATATCGTAATCTACTCTGGTATATAAGCTTTTTATATAAGTTTCGAATTTTTTATTTTATTCTATAGAAATGGGACTAATATATTATATAGCTGCCATAGGAAAAGTCAGAAAATTAAAAAAAAAAATACTTGGTCGGTTGTTTAACATATTTTCTTCTATTTTGAGAAAAAGCATATTATATTATTTTAGAATATCATTTCTGATTTCAAAAAAATCAGAGGACTTTATCATATAGCTACCATAGGATCGATCGGTAAATGTGGAGGAAAATTACTTTATATTTAAAAATTTAAGCCTGTAAAAATAATATGAATATGAAAGTATTTAATATTTATTTAGATATAGATAAATTATAAATTATCCACTGCAAGGGTTTACAAACTTCGGCGTCCCGAATATTGTTCCTCTCATTGCAATATCGCTTTTAAACTTTTGTTTCAAGTTATGTATGTTCTTCGCGCCATAGAGCAGGGTTTTGTCAATAAATCAATCGTTAATCCCATCAATAATATATTAATACCACTCAATCACTTAAACCTCCACGAGTAGCAACCTCCACCATTCGGTACAGTTAAACAAAACTAACCTCGTCCTTTGTACGTTTACTCTTACTCAGCTGCTCATGAATTTCTTTGCTGTTCATCTCCGTTTTGAACTCGTTCAAAAGAGAGCGTTTTAGAGCACTCCAAGTGCTCAATGTTCTTTCACTATAGTGTTAAAAAAAGAAAACAAGAATTTTGGTCATAAAATTGTGACCATTCGGTCACGAAAGTAGCGCAAGCATATTTTGGTCTTCTTTTAAGATTTTTGTTCTTTATTCAAGAATTTCTGCATTCTTATTTCACGATTTTTTAAAACTTGTTTCAATCCATAAAAGAGTTTGGAATAAGAATGATATGGTCTTAAATTGAGACAAAAAAAATTCAAAAAATTACCACAATCAAGCTTAAATCAAGAATAAAAAATGATTGTTCCAAGAATTTGGTCGATATCAAATTAAGATAAAAAAGTCTTTTACTAAGATTATATTTTCTTATTATTTTATTTTTTATTAATATATTTTTTTGTTGTTTTAATTTACATAATATCTTATTGCTTAAGCTTACATTTTAATACCTTATTGTTTAAGTTTACATTTTAATATCTTATTTTATAAATTTAATTTTAACTTATAGCCATTTGTTTCTAAGAAATATTTTGCCGTTGTTATTGTTCCTTACATTAGTTTTTCCCGAATGAGCACTCTTAACTCCAATGGAGGAATAGCCTCCCGTAAATCGTCGTCCATCAAGTACCTTGGGCTCTAGTATGTAACTTCGGCTTCTAAACACAGATGAAAAAAAAGAAAACATAATTAAATATAAATATTAAATAAATAAAATTTTGAGGTATCTTTCTATGGATACACGAGCAAAGCGTCACTTTAATACTCACCAACCCGCTCCAAATCAAACTCTTTTAAAAGATCGTTTAATTTGTTGTCATCGGCATCGAGTTCTATATCGTCACAGAATTCAAAATCCATCGCAAACACAATTATACGCTCACCCTTCGAATCACAGTTTACAAATGTAAAGCATGTCAATGGCACGCGTCTAACGTCATGGCTTACTAAGTGCACGTTTGTCTTTGGTTGGACTTATGTGTCATTATTTTATAGGAAAACTACCTTGCATTTATTATATCATGGTGAGAAACATGTGCCGAATATGCAGAGCGAGATGGCATTATGATTGCCATTTTTGTGTACGAAAAAATCAGACAACAGTAGTAGCACAATCGTTGGAATTTTAAGAATTAGAAAGTCTTAATTTAAGATTTTTATTTCTTGAAATAAATCGTTTTTGGTATTCTTTTAAGATTATTTCGTATTCTTTTGAGAATATTTGGTATTACCTTAAGCGCATTTTTTAAGAATGTTGAAAATCTTAAATCTAGTTTTTTTTGTGCTTGAATAAACCCTAGAAAATCTTATTTTTAGAACTTTTGGTCTTTTAATAAGATTTTATTTTAAGAATGCACAAATTCTTGAAAGAAGATTTTTATTTTTTTATCAGTGTATAATAAAAAGTTTTTGGTGTTCCCTTCAGCGATTTCTTAGCACATACTTATTTCGTATAATATATATAATTAATGCTTACTCTTTGAACTTTGGGGTAAACGATTCAATTGAAATTGCTTTGGTGCTATCGAAGGTACGGATTGAATCCTCCAGATCTCGAAAACTAAAACCAAATCTGGGTAAATAGCTAATTGCTAATTTTTTCGTTCAATTCACCTTTGAGAAAAATTTCCCTCTTTCTGTCCGTTCTCGCTTTCATCTTTCAAAAAGCTTCCTCCACTCATTGATATCTCATTGTCTTCTTCTTCTTCAGACTCTGCATCATTTTGCGAGTATTCGAGAAGCTTATTTCCCATTAAATTACGAAAAATGTGTAGACCGAAGTTGTCAACATTTTACGATATATTTAGCACGTTGCGAATCGTAACTAAGTCACGATCACTTATAATACGTTAAATGCCTTTTTATCCTGAAATCTAATCAAACTCAAAACCGCAAAACTCTCGTAGTCGTTGGCCATTTCCCTTATCATATTCGAACACGAACTTCTGTAAAGCCAAAGTGTTGGCCTCAACAGTTCAAATTGGTAAAAAAAAAAGTGCTTTTCACACTTTTTAAGTCGTCTTCCTTTCTAATTTCACTTGTTCGACTGTTCAATTTGTTTCACTTGTTCTCTCTTTATTCTTTTTCTTTATTACTCGCAATTTATATTCCCGGACGAAAACCCAAATGCAGGATGTTTGGAGGGGGCGGCTTTAACCTAAGGGTGCACTCGATAAGAAAAAACACGTAGTAGAGTCACACTGCCTCTCGAAAATAAGCGCCTTTTGGCGTGAACACAGGACTTTTATCTAATTAGAGAATAATTAGATTAAGAATTAAAGAATTACACGTTAGTAACTCTGTCGACTCGGTCTTTGGCCCAGCATCGTAAGACCCTCGTCGCACAGTAGCGCCTTTTCTCATTTGACGTTGCAAAAATCATAACTTTTAAACCGAATAAGATAAAATATTTTAAACGCCATTTGACATGTACAAATGTATTGAAAAATGTGTCACCCCCACCCATTCGCTTTTTATAGGGTATCAACGTGAAAAAATCGTGTTTTTTTTCTATGAAAAGACAATTTTTAAAAAATATTTTTTATTTATTTATTTTTTATCTCTATTCTTATGTAAAGAAAATAAAATAAAATAAATAAAAAAAAAAAATTTTAATTTATAAAAAATAAGTTTTGGCTGACCTTAAAAAAAGTTCTCGGTGCCTTTCTTATATATGTATTATTAAAAACCCAATGTAAGGGAAAGATTTTTCATTCAATACAAAAAACATGAACAAATTCAACATTTTAACCCTTATAAGTGTTTTCGCGCTTAAGTAAGACCTGACCCAGCGTGACGCTGCCGATAAAAGTTGATTTTGGTCCAAAAAATATCCACAAAAGTCGCAGTTATAGTGTAGACTGCTGCATCCAACGTCAACTTAATTATAGAACCTTAATAGAAAATATGTCGGTATAAAGTCATCAAGTGTCACTCAGTGTGAAGTTATTAAACTTCCCATCAAAACACTACAGTGCGTAGACTGTTTTTGTGTACTCAGAAAAAGCCGTACAACTGTAGAGTAAGTGGAATCAGTGCCGGTCAATATAGGCAATATCACCCTATTTACTCAAACTCAAAAACTCTGTACAAAAAAAGTGTGCAATTCATTTGTCCGTATGGGTACATCCATGCAAAAACCTAATTCGATTGATTCTTATTAAAGGCGTCAATAAATGTATATATGTACATATTTCATATAATGCTACCTTTTTACTGTTTGTTCAAATAAGAACAAAGACCAGCAGCACAAACTAATTTGTTGAATCAAAAATGGATCAATACACAAAGCAGAAAATCTGCATGCACTCACAAAGTGAACGGGACAAAAGTTAGACTATTTTAATAAAACCCCGATGGTTTAAAAAAAATTTTTTTAAAAAAAGGAAAACGCAAAAAAACACAATCGTTCACTTTAAAGAAAAAAGGCAAAAAAAGGGATATACTTTTGGGGACTGAAATTACTCCTGAACTAAGTTGCAAACTTCTGACTAAAATTATAATACCCTGCAAGGGAAGAAAACAATGATCTTTTCAGATAATTTAAAGGTCTTCAAAATAAATATTTTTTTTCTTCTTTTTTTACGTTTATTGTTATTTATTTAATCTTCTCTTGACCTTAAGAGACTAAAAATAAGATTTCAAATCTTAATCTATGTTACATTAATTTATATTAGTTAGACAAGAATGGGATGTATTAGTTAGACAGGAATGGAAAATCATTTCGCTGTAGATTGGAATCTGTCTTCATATTTAATTTTTCTACAAAAAATGTGTTTTATTTGATTAATATCCCGGTCTCTCTAGATGTTCCCGTTAAGGATGTGCCAGTGGGCTCCAGTTTTAGATCGTAGGATTGCTGATTGTACTTGTTAAAGGATTTCTATGTTAATACTGCTCGCATTTCCCCAGAGCTCGAGCCGTAGGTCCAGATCGGCTTTAAGCACGAGTTATAGAGTAAGATTTTATATTTGAGTAGAGAGCGGTGGTTTATAAATCAGTGAAGGCTGCTGGCCTTTAGTTTTACATCTGACTTTTTTGCTTTAATATGCTTTTTCAAGGTAAGTCTACTGTCTAAGTGTATGCCAGGAAAGGTAGGGCCAGTGGTGTGCAAATCGATAAGTTCAGGATAAATATAATATGCTTACATTTTTGCTCATTGACTTTATTCCGCCAGTCTGCGGACTGGCTATCAGGTGGTCTTTTAAATTTTGAGTTCCTTTATTTTTTGTTTTTTTTTTTTTTGCGACTGATAATAGCGGTGTTGACAGAGAAGGTTGAGATGACGGGATGCCTGTCGTGTATAGGATGTACAGGATCGGTCAAAGCACACTTCCTTGGAGTACTCCAGCTTTATTTTACGGATTTTAAAGTAAACATTTAACATATCGCGGTGAAGATCTCGTTTCTAAGGTACTACAAGAATGAAGAATCTTTTGGGTGTTTTCCGGTAAAAGGATTTTTATTTTATAAAACAGACTTTCGCTGTCAAGAGCTTGCGATACGTCCAGAAATAGAGCACTGCAGGCTACATTTTTCCTATTAATTCAACAATAAGTTAAAAATCATGATCTAGCACATAACAACAGTGTAAAATCCCGCTATGCTTGGGCTTCATATCTATCATAAATGGAAGAAGCAGCCAAAGCAGCTACATAAGTTTTAATATGCTTTCAGCGCTCTAGCACCGGTTCTAGCAGAGCTCAACAATGGATTAGTTGACAAGTTTACAACAGCGGGGCAATCAGGGGGCAAAGCCTCGCACAGGTGGCTTGCAGCCCGAGGGGTTGAAAGAACAACAGCCGACGATGGGTGAATAGGATGTCGAAAAGTGTCATAAAGCGCGAAATTCACAATTTCCGCAATACCAGATTCAGCGCAAGCGACATCCGAAGCGTCGGGGGACGTACAAAGATTTATAAATATTTGATCAAGAAAATTTAAAAAGCTAAATTTAACGAAGAGCGGAAAATATAGTACTATATATATAGTATATAGCTGAAACGTTGTTAATACAAAATAGATGAACAGTATAAAAAAGGGTTTAAGCTTTGAATATGTGCATTAGTTTTGTAAACTTACCTCGTTTCAAAGTTATATGTAGGCCTTTTGATAAACAAAAATGACGGCAAAAAGTCTATGAACACGCGTTTTACCCAGGGAGCCATTCTATGAGTTTGGGGTGAGCGGAAATGCACGTTTAGAACGACAACCGTCACGCAGATACTTGAAATCAATTATAGAATATATTATAAAAATGTGTATTTTGTTAAAGTAATATTACCTTATAGACACGAGAATCATAGCAAATATAAGATACTTTCCCAATAATGGCACAACCAGGGATGTAGGAGGTATAATTTCAACCACCAAGAGAAAGAACACATGAAGACTAATAAGAATTGAAATCGAGAGTGTAACCTTTAATAGAAGAAAAAGTTTATATTACTGGAATGGTCGTTATAGCAACTATTACCGACCTTTTCTCCACTATCCGATGGTAGATAGAAAGTAAGCACAGTTAAAAATGAAATTCCCATACACGGTATAATTATATTAACAGTATAAAAAAGGGTTTTTCGTCTCATCGTAATATTGAATGTTATGTCCAAGTAGGGTTCATCACAACATGTGTAAAACTTTTCATTTCTGCAAAGTAAAAAACAATAACAATAATTCACAGTGTTATTACCACAAAAATGTATGGATAAATAATTTAACAATTATCTTTTAATTTAATTTTAGCTTCTAAATTAAGATAGATCATTGGATTTATTTTTCGCTAAAAGCTACAGGACAACAATCATATAAAAATCTATTGAAAACAAAAGAATCCAATGCATTATGGTGCTGTTTTTTTTTTTTTGTTTTTTTTTTGTTTTTGTCTAATTTTCACTTTATTGTAACCTATTAAATCTTCTCTAGAGACTATACTACGTTTATTAGTTAATGAGGGATTAAATTATTTAGACAGGGATGGGAAATCATTTCACAGTAGATTGGAATGGTAGCTGTTTATGTAGGGGGGTGGCCAGGATGTCCTCCGCTAAAGGATCCAGAAAATATATATATATCCCACGAAGAAGACCCAGGAGAAAAAGACGTAAGACATCCTTTACCCTACATATGGGAAGATGTCGTGGGACATGGGTAGTGTTTACCTGCGTCTCAAAAAGAGCCATCCCGGGAATAAGGATGCTCACATCCTGAAGGCGGGCGAGGTGGAGAAGGACCTAGATCTGGAAGCTATCGTGGATGCCGCCCAGTGAATGGCAATGTATGAGTCCGACGAAAAAGGAGGCGGTGACCTTACGTTAGTAGTCAACTCGCCGATTGAAGGTCCCCATGACAGTCAGTCGACATAGCTTTAGTCCATGAGCCATGGACGAGCCGACGGGTAATACCGTTGCTGGACTAAAGATCTTACACAATAACGTATTCTATTTTCTAACTGTAAGCAGGAACAGAACCGCCGCACTTGTACGTAAGGGTCAACACGCTACCCATATGTCTCATTTTAGCTCTGATGGCATGGCTATGGTGATGCTATAGATAGAAAAAAAGCGCTGCAGCTCCTGCTACATGGCACACGATAGGAGGGCCCCACCGAAAAAACTTAGGACTGATTGTGGGTGCAGACGCCAATGCACACCACTGCGTGTGGGGAGCTGCGACACAAACGATAGAGGTGAGTCACGCTTAGGCTTTATACTCTCTACTAATCTATCTATAGACAACGTGGAGGAGGATACCTTCAGAGCTCCCACCTCCTCGAATGTACTAGATCTGACACTCGTAAGCGGGCAGGGTACTATGGTATTAGAATGGAAACTCCTTAAGAGACCATCCTGCTCAGATCATAAGTTCATACAGTTCCAATACGAATTCGAACACTCTCCACAACTAGTAGTCTTTAGGAACCCCCGGAACACTAACTGGCGAAAGTTCAAGAAGACCATCGCGAAAAGGCGGGTACCACGCATGCCACCCTGGTGGAATAGAGACCTTTCACACCGACGTAATAAGCTCAAAGAATTTTTCAAAATCGGCAATCTGGCGAAAGATGATATTATCAATGAGGGAGATAAAGCCCTACTTAGGGCCTACACAAAGGAATTACACAAAGCGCAGAGAAATTCATTGAGAAACTTCTCCAATATAGAAAATGCCCCAGAAACGGCTAGACATCGGAAGCTGCTATCTAACCAGCCAACCATACAGAGTCAATCCTATGGGCCATAGACTGTTTACTGAGGGCAGCGAAGAGTGCTTAACAGCACCATAAGCACCAGGACCTGGCTACTGGAGAAGAGCACCTCCCAAAAGATCTAATATCCCCTGGAAGAATCCTATGGGCCATAGACTTCCTTACTATTTTATTCCAAGCCATGCTACAGGTGGCCAAAGAAGTGAGTGGCCCATGGCTCTATGCTATTTACACAGCATTCCTAAACACGGGCTATATCCTTATCCAATGGGAACCCGCTCGGATAGTCTTCCTGCCTAAAGCAGGAAAGTGCAGCCATGTGAGCCCCAAGGATTACAGACCGATAAGCTTCACCACAAATCTACTCAAGACGCTAGAAAAACTGCTGGATCTATGTCTCAAAAACGATATCAGAAGACTACTGTCGACCAACCAGCAACCTATACAAAGGAGAAATCGCTGGAGATGGCACTTCACTGATTAGAAGCCATCAATTCGAGAGCCCTTCACAATAAGGAATACGCTCTCGGAGTGTTCGTGAACATATGCGGGGCATACAACAACGTTTACACAGACCCAATAATGGATCGCCTATAAGCGACCAAGACGCACCCCGCCATTAACACGTGGATATGAAATCTTCTGTGTTGTAGGCGGATACAATCAGATTGGGGTACCGCCTGCATGGTGAGAGAAACGCCCCTCCTATGGAATCTGGTGGTAGACGACCCATTCAAGAGATTCGAAAGGAAAGCACCAAAGATAACAGCTTATGCGGATGACATAATTATCATGGAAGTCTGTGCTCAATTATGGAGTTAGATATGTGAGTGGCCGGACGGCCCTCATTAACTTTACCAAGAGATACAAGGTACCGAGATGGATTCCTCTAAAAATTAACAAAACCATGCTGACCACGAAAAAACAAGTTCAATACCTCGGTATTGTACCAGGATTCGGGTACAGTTCAATTGATTGGGACATGATCATTATACCTGACTACATGATACCAAGAACGTGAGCGGATGTAAAAACAACAACATTCATGAGACCTAATGACTGGAAAACAGGTCAGGACCATGCTCAACTCCTCAATACCTACATCGAATTCTCTAAGATCCTGAAGGGACCCTTAGGACCCTGAAATAAGGCTGTCGTATAGCCTATGCAGCATATTCCAGGCGGAAGTATTCGCCATTGGGAAAACGGCAGAGCTTGCACAGAGCATAAACCGTCTATATGAGGCAGTCAATTTGGTCGTAGACAGTAAAGCGGCGATAAGATCCATGCAATATACAGCGGTCAGTTTCAAAGTGTACTGGCAAGCAAGGAGGCACTAGATATCCTGAGCACGACTAAGTCAGTGAGGATTTAGTGGGTTCCCAGCCACCCGGACATCGATGGTAACGTAGCCGCGGACGAACTTGCAACGCAAGGCGTCGGACGGGCGAATGAAAGGATAGAAAATGTCACGGTCTTCAAATAAACGTTTCAAAGTGAGCTAGAGGGACAGGCCGACGAAAGAGCAAAAAACAGATAGAGGTGAAATTCCACAACCTGAAAAATATATAAAATCATGTGCAAAAAGCGCAACGGAGAACTGACTACGTGCTGCATCTTCCACGGAAAGATTGCAGTCTTTTTAAAGGAATTCTTACAGATCACTGCCTGACTGCGACACATGCCGTCAAGCTGGGCATCACCGAAAACGCCTACTGCCGGAAATGCGATGAATCCGGGGCAACCGAAACCGTGAAGCATCTCATTTGTAAATGTACGGCCCTAACAAGGTCAAGAATGAGACACTTAGGCGCCCCGACTCTATTATCGCTGAAAGATGCCTCCAAGAGAAAGCCAGGCAAACTACTTGTCCGCGCTTAAGACACTTCGATCCTTAAGGACTTTGAAACGTTCGTTAATAATCTCTCGGTCCACATTAGTAATCTCTGGTACCTAAGGACCATATTGGCCCATGCTTGGCCCCACAAGAGAAGCCCGACCTAACCTAACCTACCCTAAAATTAAGCTGACCTCGCAGATAAGGGCTCTCTACGTCCCATAAATTAGCTTATGTTAAAAGACGACGCAAAGCCTCTTTCTACGGTTTGCTAGGGAAGGAAGTTTAATTTTTAGAAGTCTACTAGAGTAAGACGTTAATCTTATGTCGGCATTCCAGGTTGAGCCTCGTAGGGCGAAAAGCAAGAAATTTTTTGCATACTGGGGGGTGACATGTGAAAATGTCATCAGTTTGCTTTTTGAGCTGTTGAAATGTAATAGGTTCGCACCACACCATCGGTGTGATGGTTGAGTTGGAAACCTCTAAAAACAAATTATGTAAGTTCCAGGAGGTTTATAGTGGTAGATCTTCAACTCTTAAATCCATGCTGACATGGGCAATGAGGGATCTGCAGATGTAAGAACAGTGCTAAATAAAACGCGTCTTCATTTGCTGACTTATATTTTCAAACAATCCTAGCTTAGGTAGCTAACAAGAGTATCGCATAGACTTATTTATAAATAGACCCACGCAGGGGCCATTTCTTCCTATAATCTTAGAACGGCTCTAGATGCAAGCGAATTGTCAATGCCCGATATGCATAGTTTTGTGAAATAAATCCGCGCTTGTTCTTGTTACGTTTTTAGGAACGCATACATTGTCTTAGGCCCAAGTGGCGTTTATTTGTAACATACATATATGCTTAACACAGTGCTGCTGTGGCAGTTCGATCTTTTTACATAATTTGCTTATATATACGTGATCATTTGTAAACATTCTGCCAAGACCAGCAAGGTTTAAAAGTACAGTTTATTTAATTTGAACAATTAGAATAAAACAACATATAATTTTTAATTGAACTTTAAATTTAAACATTTTTTGCTCGGACGTCGAAAGTCACGGCTTGTAGCTACCCGATATGTGGTGCACATTTAACCCTTTTAATTCGATGTAATTTTCATTTAACTGTTTTAATTTCTTGGAAAGCCTATCAATTTCTACTGAATGATTTATGTACTTCACCTCGAGTGGGCTCCAAACCATTTTCGGTATGTCCGAAGCTGAAGATAGAGTCTCTTGCCTTTCTGATTTTAAATTATATTGAGCCACTAATATTTTCTCATCCGTACGAGCTGTGCAATCAGACCTTAGCGTTAAAATTCATTCTTCTGGCAAATCAATTAAATCCATTTTTGAATTCTTGCTTTAGCATTTTCATGAACCTTAAAAAGCCAAGCGTTTTAAGTTTCTAATTCAACCCAATACGAGTTAGTATCTAATATTCGCTGTATTTGCAGTTGGCTAGTCATATGCCAGGTCATTAGCGTTATTCCATGGCCAATTTCCTTCGCAAACTCTGTTTTGAGCTTGCCACTTTTGACAGTTGTTTAAGGTGCTTGATGTCATCAAATTGTATGAACCTATCTCAAAGTTGTAAACTAGATATTCAGATTTTAAATTCACCATAAGCAAACTTTTTTCTGACCACATTGCTACTGGAATAATCTTGGACATTTTTGAGGGATGCCTGCTAAATAGAGCGATCTTGACATCTAAAATCGATTTTTTGCAAAGAAAAAGACCCCTAGCAGTCAAAAGGGTAAATACTTCTTTCAACTCGGTTTTCCCGAGTTCGGATGCAACTGAGGAGTTTTCTTTCCCACTGTTCATCCAACTTTCTAGCTGCTCCTACAATATGTGTCCCATTATCGGAATAAGTAGCAGCACATTTTCCTCTTCTTGCGACAAACCTTCTGAGTGCTGCTAAAAAGGCATCAGTAGTTAAGTCACTGGCTACTTCCAAATGTATTGCCTTCGTTGCCATACAAACAAATACAGCAATATATCCCTTATAGACTTTCTAACCTCTATTTTCCGAGCATCTAATTTAATACGGTCCTGCATAATCGACACCCGTATTTAAAATTGGGTACGACATTGTCACCCTACATTTTGGAAGATTTCCCATTACATGTTGTGCTCTGATTTGTCTATATCTTGCACATTTCGGACATTCGTTTAATTTTTTCTTGATCCAATATTTTCTTGGGATATAAGTTATCATTAAATTTATCCCACCATGTAAAGTCTCATTATGGGCATGTTCAATTATCAATAAGGCAATGTGCCCTTTGTGTAAAATCATTGGATGTTTTACTTCAAACCTGGCTTTGGAATTCTGCAATCTTCCTCCTTCTCTGATAATTCTATCTTTGGTATTTGGTATTAGTTTTTATTTCTTTGGTTTTAAACAAGCGGTTGAGCTCCGGACCAAACTGAAATTCCTGCAATTTTTTTTTTTCAATTACTTGTTCTGCATATTTTAATTCTTTAACCGTTAAGAAGGATATACCTTTTTTTATACTGATAAATCTAATGATGTAACATATTACTCGTTTCAATTTGTGGATGCATGATACTTTTCTAATAGATTGTAGATCCGATTTTCACCCGATGTCAGCACGGTATTGAGCCTTGCTTCTTCCTCGGCATGTAAGTGAGGCGGCCAATTCTCTTTTGATTCTCTAAGCCAACTTGGCCCATTCCACCAAAGATCAAAATTCACTAGCTCGCTCGTGGAAATTCCTCTTGAAGCCGCGTCTGCTGGATTATCTTCTGATCTAACGTGATTCCCAACGTTTTAAAGAGCTCGTTATCTCTTATTTGTATTATTTTGTTGTCCCTGTTGCTAATTCGAAATATATTTTCTTAGATTCAGATAAACTGACCTGACTTTACTGGAAATTTCTTTTATAATATAATATAATAATATTCATTTCTTTATAATATTATAGCTTTGTCTATTGAACTGGCTCCTGACATAAAATCATCCACATCAAAGTCGCTTCTAATTATATTACCGATATTTTCATTTTTACACTTGTCTGTTATATCTAATAGAACTCTAATAGCTAGTTATGGAGCCGATGCAGTACTATAGGTAACTGTTTTTAATTCATAAGATTTTATTCTGTCATTTGGAGAGTCTCCACAATATATATGATATTCCTGATCTTCTTCATCAATGAGTAACTGACGGTACATTTTTTCAATGTCCGCTGATATGACGTACTCCCACTTACGCCAATTTAAAATTATATCGAAAATCTCTTTCTGGACTCTGGGTCCAACCCACATTGTATCGTTGAGGCTTCTATTGTTGGTAGTTTTGGCTGAAGCGTCAATTACTACCCTCAATTTCGTGGTTAAACTTCTTTCCCTAAGCACTGCTTGGTGAAGCAAGTAATAATTGCCTTCTTTTTTTCGATTCCACCATATGTCCAAGATAATTATATTCCTTTTGTTGACGTAGTTTATATCAGGATTGCTTTTATTTCTTTTAATTTGTATTCTGTCGCTTGTATTACAATGTGTGCATTTTGTTGTCTCGATCAAATTGTAGTGCGACCATAGTCACTCTTATTACTTAATCCTTATTACTTAATGCTTATAGTGTTATGCGAAATGCCAAATGCTGATGGTGTTATGCTAAATGTTAAATGGTAGTATTTTCTTCCCTTATCCGTTCATTACGCTGATGTCTTTTCTCTAAATTTATAAATCACGCCATTGCTTGTGGCTTTGATTCTCACAATGATTTGTCGTATTTTTACAATATATCACCACTTGAGTCTTTGGCAGTGGTATTAATATAATTATTTTCGCAGATTTATGTTTCAATGTCAGACTTTTCTTTGGTTTCCAATTTCCAGAATCGTTCACGATCTTGTAGTTGCAACTATTGAATGAGTGCCCTTAGACTTAGTACACCCAGAAACAATCCACCCAAAAGTCGAATCCTGACATAATAAGCCATACATTTTTTCTAAGCCTCTCTTCACGAGATGTGTATACAATAACTACATAAACTCGGCCTTTCTTATTAAAGTCCAGGTCAGCTTATGCAAAATCTTGCCATTTTGCTTTGTCTACATTAGTCTCATTTGTAGGTAGGGCTTTCATTAAGTTTGGCATTATTATTGCCCCCGTTATCAATGGCTTTTTCGAATTGAAGCCGTTTATCGTCAGCTTTATTTTATATTTTGATACACATACAGCTGTAGACGAAACTCCACTAATTTCTGTTTTTAAATTGATCCTTTTAAGCTTTAAAATCTGTGCCGCCTCTTCTGATTTTATGGTACTTTGTGACCCACTATCAATAAGAGCTTTTAAATTTTTAAAATCGCCATTAGCCGATTTTACTTTTATTCTTGCTGTCGTCAGCAAAGCTTGACCTGAAGTCGCGCAAGTATTAACTTTTTCTCTTTTTGAGCATTAATATGCAGTATTGCATGACGTCCTTTCCCTGCAGTACCAAAACTCATCAACATGTCAAATTCATCAACGATTCATCAACAGCCGACGTCGATTTTGACCGAGCCGACGCTCTCATTCGGCCTTCGGGTCAAACCCGACTCTCTCGCGCTCTCATTTTTCTCTTGTAGAAAAATTGTTGATGAATTGTTGATTAAAAGTTGATGAATTTTGTTGATGAAAAGATGATGAAAAAAAGGTCAAAATTAATCAGTCTTTCATCAACAAAATGAGAGCGCGAGAGAGTCGGGTTTGACCCGAAGGCCGAAGAGAGCGTCGGCTCGGACGAAATCGGCGTTTGGGTAGTCCCTCTCGCTCGCACCCTCCCTCTCTCAACAGTATTCTACGGGACCGTATAAAACAAAACCAACAATAAGAGAAACTGTTGTTCTGGCTCAGTGTTCTCTTTCTTCTTCTGAGAAGCGCGTGTCTTTTCTTGCGTTTGTCAATTGCGTCTTAGCAAGTGAAAAATCTAGAAGCTGAATCAAATTTTTAAGGAGAATCAAGTTTAAATTACAATAAACATTTATCAGGTAAGTGTTCCAAAGTATTAACATAATGGTCAGTGAAAAAATAGTTTTTTACCAGCGTAAAATAACAAAAACTAAATGAAACAAAATAAAAATGTTTATTTTTTCTAGATGCCATTGGTCATACTGCCTCATCCGAGCCACCTAACGAAGATCTTTGTGTGTTAAGAACTCGGACGCGCTGCAAGGAAAAAATGACCGAAGGAAAAAAGGCAGAAGCATTGACAGAAGGAAAAGAAAAATGTAGTTTTAAACTATTATTATTATAAGTATTATTATTACTTTTGATTTTATATGATAATAAAAAATTATTACATTTAAAAAATATTTTATTGACTATTGATGAATTGTTGATGAATTTGTTGATGAATTGTTGATGAATTGTTGATGAATTGTTGATGAATTGTTGATGAATTGTTGATGAATTGTTGATGAATTGTTGATGAATTGTTGATGAATTTGTTGATGAATTGTTGATGAAAAGTTGATGAATTTTTGTTGATGAATTCCGCGGACATGCCCATACAAAATTCATCAGTAAATTTGTATGGAAATTCATCAACTTTTCATCAACAACACCGCCATATGCGTTGATGAATTACTG
>VNJS01013729.1:0-71121 GCA_008042575.1 Drosophila watanabei | reverse complement strand
T
Source organism: Drosophila watanabei (assembly GCA_008042575.1). Classification (NCBI taxonomy): domain Eukaryota; kingdom Metazoa; phylum Arthropoda; class Insecta; order Diptera; family Drosophilidae; genus Drosophila; species Drosophila watanabei. The sequence continues at coordinate 71,120 of VNJS01013729.1, read as the reverse complement.
GGAGAAGGACGTTATCATTATCTCGAATGCACGGACACGCGGCTGCGGCTTTCTCTCCAACTATCAGCGGCTTAACGTGGCTCTGACCAGGCCAAAACGATGCCTGATTATATGTGGCAACTTTGATGATCTGCAGGTGAGTTAGCAGGAGGATCAGGATACAAATGTGTTGCGCTATAATGATTTTCTTTTCTTTTTTAGTCTGTTGACATGTGGCGACAGTTGCTAGACGATGCTCGCCAGCGTAAAGTTTACTTTGACTTAAAGCGCGACGAAGTGAATGATTTGCAGCGCTCCCTGATGCAGAAGATCCTCGTGAAGCCATTGTGATTGCCGACGATTCCTTAATAGGAAACTATACGCTACTGATAGTTATCATGTAATTATAATTATTCGATTTAAGAGCACGTCACTACGTGTACCTTCGTTTTTGAATAAAGATTGGTTGTTTTTATATTCCTTACATTCATTCATTTTATTTATTTTTAACACATTGATAGAGAATTAAAGACTTGAAGTTTGTTCATTGAAAACTTTGTACACCTATTTAATAAAGGGATTAGACCATCATGCGCATTTTAAATCCATTTTCGATTACGACAACACGGCTTAATATATTCCGGATCTTGCTTAATAACATTTTTCCAAAAAGTAAATGCTTGACGCGTCTTTGTGACAAAATCTTTGTTTTTTTGGCATAGGGTGAAGGCTTTGATTTATGTTTCTTTATGGAATCAGAGCCTTGAACCTGCAATAACTACTCTCTACTTAAATAATGATCAAACAATTATTTTTGGAGTAATCTTCTTTTCTAATTGGATTTCTTTTGCAAATAAAAACTGAACTGAACGGAACATTTTCCAAGCAGACAAAACGGATTGATTTCCTTCCAGTGAATTCATTTCACAAGTTTACTTACTTTCATAAAAAATATTATTAAGCATCCTCGGTTCGCTTATTTAAATGTCGCACTTGGTCTAACCCTTTTTAAACACCACCATCTCGCATTTCGGTTTGTAAATGCCTTACAGATCGTAATATATCAGGTTACATATTATCTATTTTGTGAGTTCAGGATGGATGATCTTAATGTGTTTATACCAAGGGAAGAAAATAATAAATATTCAATTGGTTTAAATCAATTGTTTACTTTCTACATATATATATTGCACTATATAGAGTTACAGTTGCACGGGAACCGTCCCGAAATAACTTGATCGATCTTTCTCATTTCACGTTAATCCAACTCTCTGTTAATCCAACTAAAATGCGCTTTAATTATGCTAATCTCCAGCTGCTGCTGCCTGACCATCTCTAAGTAATAGTAAGTAAATTCACTAACAACACGCACGCACACACACATAGTCTATATATTAAATTCATAGTTCTGTTTGCTTTGTCTGCGTTGCCCCTCACTGTGGCATTTAAATGTATGGAATCGCTTAACAACAAAGGTAAAGTCGCGGATAATCCGATACTGAACTGGGTGCAAAAGTAAGGGAAGGTATCAACTTAGGAAATAAATTTAAAATGTAGCAACAAAATCTAGCTATAAACTAATAACATAACAAAAATTATGCCCGTAATTAAGACTTATTTTATGCGGCTGCTCGAAGTGCGCTCGCCCGTATATGCTAACACTTGTATATATCAAGTTGGTATATATATAAATTTCGATTTTATATATATGTGTAGAACGTACGACTAAAGCAAACATTTTGTCAGAATCTAATGGGTAGCCGTCGCTTAGACTGAGGCTTAGGTTAGCATGTCGCCCAGGTTGTCCTTGAGCGACTGATAAATTTGGTATTGTTGATCAGGTTTGAGGTTGTAGATCTGCGTCAACAGCTTCGCCGGCGACGGAGTCCTGATGAAGCTCGAAATGTAAACGTTGACGAAGGTGGCCATCAGGAACTGACAGTCGAAGCGATCCATGATACCGCCATGTCCGGGAATCATGTCTCCAAAGTCCTGTCAATGACACAAAAAGATAGTCATGAGACATTCAAATTGTTTGCAAAAGTGTGGCTATTAACCTTGATTTTGAATGCTCTCTTAAATCCAGATGCAAAGAAGCCGCCAAACGGTCCAATTATGGAGCTAAAGAGGCTCAACGAGATCGAGTGCCAGATGTAGGGGTAGAGGCTAACGGTTTTGCCAATGCCGAACTGAAAATGAATAAGAAATTTCCAAGTATTAATGCGTAATTTCAAAACATAAGCGACGAGACGACTCACCAGCTTAAGGCTGTACTCCTGGGGCGTGAATAGGTAGCTGGGCACACAGGACATCGTCATGCGGCCCAATTCCTCCGAGTACTGGATGGGGCAGATGAAGTACTGGTAGTTGCACAGCACGTAGGAAAACAGAATGCCAAAGACCACGGTGGCGAAGCCACCCCCAATGAAGCCCTCCCAGGTCTTCTTGGGACTCAGCTTGATGAGGGGCGTGCGGCCAAAGAAGAACCCAAACACATACGCCATGACATCATTGCACACAATCATGGAGACAGGCACGATGAACCAAATGAGTCCCTCGAATATGTTTTGGATGATGAGATAGCTCTGGGTGACGACAATCAGCAGCGAGACGTGGGTCCAGGCGAACAGGCTGAACTGCTTGATGTAGTACTTCTTCACCAGCGACAGCACAAACCAAACGAAGCCAATGATATACAGGGCGAAGGACAGGAAGCGGTGATAGGTCACCAGGAACTTGAGGTACTCCTGTGAAAAGAGAATTAATTGGATTAGTTCCTAAAATTAACTTGAAAATTTCAAAAGGAAAGGACACTTACCACTCGGTTAATGACCACGCCAAAGTAGTCAACCAGGTTCTCGCCATAAAAGAAGTAGTTGGAGGTGAGAAGGAAGTACCAGGACAGACTGCGGAACCAGGGCAGACCATGAATCCGGTACACCTGATAGCCGATCGATATGATCTCCTGAAAGCACTTCACCTGCACCAAGAGTGTCTATTTAGAAGAAAGTAAGCAAAAAATATATTAATTAGGTACATATTTCAGCAGATTTCATATTGAACCACTAACCGTGATCATCAGGGCCAGCGGACCGCCGTAGATGATCAATGCAAAGCCGCAGATCATAATCCATGTGAAAATGCCGCGGATGACCCAATTCTTCCATCTGTGGAATGCGCGTAAAATTATTGTTTGTAAATGTGGGTATTTGTTTAGTATATATGTACTGTATGTATTTGCTTGCCGCAAACTGCAGCCAGCTGCGAATGGAATATTTTTGGAAAGCTTACACATTAAAAATTCTATAGTTCACACTCATCTCTAAATTGAAAATTGTGTACAACTTGTGGTTAAAATATGTTTCTACAAATGGAAAACAATTATAACAATGACTTGATTATTCATCTTTAGAATTTTTATATAGAGTTATTTGTAACTAATTGGTTAAATGAATATGAACAAATCTGATTCTTTGTTATATGCGAAATAACTGAAATTAAGGATCCAATAATAAGATATCCTAGACATTAAGTTTTTGTAAGGGACTTTTCTGATAAAAACTTGTATTTCATCTGTAGATTTTTTATATAGAGTTATTTGTAACCAATTGGTTAAATGAATAAGAACAAGTCAGACTCTTCGTTATATGCGAAATAACTAAAATTAAGGTTTCAATAATAAGGTATAATAGACCTTAAGTTTTGGTAAGGAACTTCTTTGATAAAAACTCGAAACAGCTTTAAATTTATTTTGAAAATTTATGTAAAGCAGGCTGGATGGATTACTAGTCACTCACCGATCCGGCAAATCCTTGAGGGCCGAGTCTAGTAGCTCGGGTGTCTTGTCGGTGCCCTGCGGCAGGTTCTTGGCCAGCTCCTCCACGAACTTCTCCTCGGGAATCTTCTCCTCCTCGGAGTCCACCTGCGCGATAGGAAGGGGCGAGCGGGAGTCGGAACAATTAGAGTGCGCATATTGATTGGCTGCGAAATGTATTCCCGACCGGGTTGCAGGGTTTAAGCACTTTCTATTAGGCGCGCTGTGCAAAGTCCAAGATACGTGTATGTATGTGGCTATATACCCATAATCAGAATCACTCGTTTATCCAAGGCGCACACACAGAGACACGCGGGAATGGGAATGGGAAAGGGAAAGGAAAGCGAATTGCGGGCTTTTTCGGTGGCGTGTTTTGTTTGTTGCCAATTCGCGCCGTTGATAAGAGGACATGCGGGGCGGCGGCGGAGGGCTGGCTCTTCTTATCACACAGAAAAAAACTTAGCCGGAACTATTTGCGAAAAGGAAATGGAGAAGCGAGAGGGTGGGTAATGGCCAATGTTTCCGTAATGTTTTCGTCCTCTTAATTGGATTTGCTGGAAATAATGGCGCTATATTGCAACACAGCAGGGGGGCGGAGGGGGTGGCTGCCAATGTTATTGTGTTCTTGCAGTGCGCTTGTTATTGGATTTTCTCCTGCTCTCTCTTACACTCTCCCTGCCTCTCCGCCGCTCTCTCGTGCCCACCTGCTCGTGCGTCAGAGAATAACAAAAACACACACACACACACACACACACCGACACACATATGCTGGTATACACACATTTAGCTTCGGCTCCAATGTTTCTTCTGCGCTCCAAGAATTATGCAAATGGAGTGAGTAGCAACAATCGCTGCTGCTGCTGCTCCACATAGAAGTCATTGCCACTTACATGGTCCGAGGAGTCGGCGGCGGAGGAGTTGCGCTTGGCTGGCCCCGATCCTGATCCGGCAACGGCGGAGGAGTCCTCCAGAGCCTCCTCCTCCCCCTTCCTGCGACGCACTTCGGTCATTATTGCTCGATTTTCACCGCGCGGCTCTATTGATTTTCCCGCAACTGACTTGACCGCTTCGCACAATTTCCGTGTTTCGCTTGCCGAGATCCGTGCTCCGTGAAAATGTTCACCAGCACTTTGTCCGTAAAAAATACAAATGCCACCGACTTTTCTCTATTTCTGATTAGAGCGCTGCTGGTAGTGTGACCAGCCTGAATGAGGTCGATTAGGTGTGACTGCATGCTTGGTTTTTGCATTTTCGAAGCGTTATGGCATTGTCAAGGGAAGCCACTGTGGTCATATTGCCGGCGGCGTCACTTGCCAATAATTTTCGCGTCGCAAATATTCTGAAATCTTTTGACTGAAAATACGAGGAAGGAAAAGGAAAAGAAGCGAAAATGGCAGCAGCTATCGATGGCGTTTTTCCGTCCACTCTGCAGGAGCTGGTGAAGAAGTCGAAAGTACTAGTTGTGGGTGCCGGCGGCATCGGCTGCGAGGTGCTGAAAAACCTTGTGCTCAGCGGCTTTACAGATATCGAAATTGTAAGTTTTCTATACAAATGGGTGTTTTTGATGCGATTGCTTATGCAAATAATGCCCACAGATCGACCTGGACACCATTGATTTGAGCAACCTGAACCGGCAGTTCCTATTCCACCGCGAGCACGTTGGCAAGTCGAAAGCGCGGGTGGCCAGGGAGAGCGCCCTGAGCTTCAATCCGGATGCAAAGATAACCGCTTACCACGATAGTGTAACGTCGTAGGTTCTATTCTCTTCAATTACTTTAGTTTGTAGATATATTTTAACATATTATTTTCAGAACCGACTACGGAGTCAACTTCTACAAGAAGTTCGATGTGGTACTCAGTGCTTTGGACAACCGGGCGGCCCGCATCCATGTGAATCGCATGTGTCTGAACGCCGACGTCCCGCTGATCGAGAGCGGCACCGCCGGCTACCGCGGACAGGTGGAGCTGATCAAACGCGGCCTCACGCAGTGCTACGAGTGCACGCCCAAAGAGAAGCAGCGCAGCTTTCCTGGCTGCACTATCCGCAACACGCCCTCGGAGCCGATACACTGCATCGTCTGGGCCAAGCATCTGTTCAAGTGAGTACTGAGTAATTAAAAAGCTATCAGAAAACAGCATCTAAAGTTAATTAATTTCAGTCAACTCTTTGGCGAGTCTCTGGAGGACGAGGACATTTCGCCCGATGCAGCTGATCCAGACGCTCAAGAGGCGGCAGTGACTACAGACAGTGATGGAGCTGGGGGAGATGCTACGCCAAAAGTGGTCGATACGGAGGTAGAGAAGGAGCCCAAGGAAGGAAAGGAGGATGATTTAGACAATGGCAATGTGGTGCGCATCAACACTCGTCAGTGGGCCAAGGAATGCAACTATGATGCCGGCACGCTATTCAACAAGTTCTTTAACGAGGACATCAACTGCTTGCTGCAAATGGGCAATCTCTGGCTGACACGCAGGGCTCCCGTTCCAGTCCAATGGGACACTCTGCTGCCCGAAGGCAAGTCCGATGACAACCCAGAGATTGCCAAGCAGCATCACAAGGTCTGGACCCTGGAGGAGTGCGCAGCCGTCTTTGCCAGCGCTTTGAAGGAGTTGAGTGCCAGTTTCCTGAAGCTGGAGGGTGATGACACGTTGTCTTGGGACAAGGACGACCAGCCAGCGATGGACTTCGTGGCAGCCTGCGCCAACGTGCGCTCCTACATCTTCAATATTGAGCGCAAGTCACGATTCGAGATCAAGTCGATGGCGGGGAATATCATTCCGGCTATAGCCACGACCAATGCGATAACCGCTGGCATTTCCGTTCTGCGCGCCTTCAATGTGCTGGAGGCCAAGTGGACTCAGTGCATTACTGTCTACGCGCGCCTGAGGCTGAATCCGCGTAACCAGTTCCTGGTGCCAGATGCCTGTCTTCCGGGTCCCAATCCCGACTGCTCTGTGTGCTCTAAAGATCCGGCCATTACGCTGAAGATTGACACGAAACGCATGACCATCCGCGAACTGCGCGACGAGGTGCTGATCAAGACGCTCAACATGGTGAAGCCCGATGTAGAGGTGCCCCTAACCAGCACCGTTTTACTGTCATCGGAAGAGGGCGAGACCGATGACATCGAGGGCAAGCTCCTGAGCGAGATGAACATTGTGGATGGAGTGATCCTCAAGGCCGACGACTTCTTCCAGAACTACGAGCTTAGAATCATAATCTCCCACTTTGATGCCGAGCGGGAGGATAATTTGTTCGAAGTGGTAGCGCAGGCGAAGCAACTGCAGCCCAAAGAGGAGGAACAGAGTAAGGAAAAAGAGGAGGAGAAGAAAGAAGATTTAGAGAAATCGGCGAAGAAACGTTCGGCCAATGGTGGGGGAGATGCTGCCACTGACGAGGGACCCTCCACATCGAAGCGCAGCAAGCCCACCGATGTGGATGTGGTTGAGGACGACGACGATGATGACTGCCTGTTGATCGAGGAGGACGAGGATGAGGCAGACACTGTGGCAGTCGCCACTGACAAGCTGTCCGTGCAGAGTCCACCAAAGTCCGGCACAAAGCGCAAGCCCAGCGATGTGATCGAGGATGACGACGAGGACATCACCGAGATTCTGGATTCCTCCGACGAGGAGCCGGCGGGACCCACCAAGTGCAAGCGAACCCGTTTGGAAGAGCCACAATCCCATCCCGTAGAAGTAATCAATATCGATTAATCACATTTAAAAAAAGGGAAGAAACTACTTGGATAATATCTCAACTGCGCTATAGAGTGCTCTGATGTCCATTTATGAAGTACATACATTTGCAACCATTCAAACACTCACTTTGAAATTGAGTTGAATAATAGATAGTTGTGTGGATCCGCTATAATGAAATGAAAATAATACGAAAAACATTGGATTTGTCTTATTTTTAAGCCCAATAAAAAGGAAACTAAAAATAATAAACGTTGTTTAGGGAATATAAATTCGAATCTCAACAGGGAGGTAGAATTACCCCCAAAATCCCCCTTCCTATGACTCTGTCTGCACCAGTGTTGGCTAACGCTCAAAGTCTGCGGGTGTTATCGGCTTAGGGCAAGTTGGAAACCAAAGAGGTGAGCGTTTCCAACTCGATTTTTTTTCACTATTTCTCAATGAAAATTGATTCCTCAGATGTCCCTGGCAAGCAGAATATTGCAACAAGGCTCCCGCCTTTGGAGCGGGCTGAGTGCAGCACGTGGTTTCCATATTCTCATGCGGCCAGCGGCGCCTGTCAGTGCACCCGTACCAAGCACGCAACTTGCGGCCGGCCCGGCTGCGATCCAGCAAGGATCGGGACTTCTGACGCCTTGCTCGACGCTGCTGCAGAAGGTGGCCGGGTTCAAAGTGAAGGGTCGTTTGAAGCGGCGCTGCAAGGACTGCTACATCGTGGTGCGGCAGGAGCGCGGTTATGTCATCTGTCCCACACACCCGCGTCACAAGCAGATGGCAATGAAGAAGCGCGACTACAAGTCCTGGATCCTCACACATGCCACGCAGTCCAAGGAGCGGGGCTTTTAGACCCATTTACACACATAGTTAAAGGCTTGTTAAGAATAATAAAAACAAAACAGACTACCGAGCTGGTCCCTTTGGGCGTTTTCCAACACGTGTGCTGTTGTTTATCTTGATTCTGGAAGCCAGGGGATTTCAGTCGCTCTTGCCTTTTCTCCGGACGTCAGTGCAGTGTCACGGCTGAAGAAGCTACGTACGTGCCGAGACGAGATGACGACGCACTTCACCAACGTGCTGCGGCAAGCCTTCAAGACCTTCGACCGGGCCAACCACGCCAGCTTCAATGCCAACCTGCAGCACCTGCGCCAGCTGACGGACGAGCTGACCCACCGGGACCTGCACCTTCGCGAGGAGCTCTTTCGGAACGTTGATGCCGGCGTCTCAGGTCGCCGAGCGCCGTGCAGCTACATGCACATCTTCGAGGACGAGCGCTTCTCCATGAGCCTGTTCATCGTGCGCGAAAGAAGTGACATTCCGTTGCATGACCACCCCATGATGTTCGGTCTGCTGCGCTGCATCTGGGGACAACTGCTGGTGCAGAGCTATTCCCAGCAGGTGGGACCGGACGAGCCCATTACCTATGATCCGCATCCGACGTTGGTCAAGGTGAGCGCAGAGGAGCCCAGCCTGGTCACGCCGGACAGCCCGTGCGCCGTGCTGACGCCTAGGAGGAGGAACTACCACCAAATCACCCAGACGGGCAACGGAGGAGTGTCCGCCTTCTTCGACATCCTCAGCCCGCCCTACGACGCCGATATGCCCGTGTACGGGCCACGCCAGTGCCGCTTTTACAGCCCCCGAGCGGACGGTGGCCAGCTGCAGCTCCAATGCATCCCCTCGCCGGCCACCTACTACTGTGATGTGGTGGAGACGCCAGAGTCCGTGCTTGAGGCTGCGTTCCAGTGCGCCGACGAGGCCTACAACGCCGCCAATGCCAGCGAGACGCAGTGAGTCTGCGCGCCTGCAGCCCAACCCTCCTATTTATTCGCCCATCACCCGTTGGCTTTTAATTCAGCCAAGTATCTTCTGTGTTATTTAAATAAATTGCCTCTTTTTTTTACGTTCGCTCCGCTTTTACTGCGGATTTCGTTGGGTTTACTAATCTTCTTCTGCGGCTTGGTAGATGGTCTGGTTTCGTCGCTTCAGCTTTTTCAGATTTGGACTAGCCGTCGGAGCCGTCACCGGAGCTGGTTCCTCTACCTTCGGCGCTTCTGTGTCATCTACAGCCTCCTTCTCCTTCTCCTCCCCATCCGGCGTCTCCTCCGGCAGATCAATTACATTCTCGTCAATGCATTGTTTTGACGTCGGCGCCGGCAGGGACAGGTTTAGTTTCCTTTTCGTTGGCGTGATCAAGGGCTCGCCGAGCTCCTCCTCTGGCATCTTTTCGTCATAGCTCTTCGAAAGCTGAACTGTGGATTCAGCAACTGGCAGGTCCTTGCCGTTAGCTAGCATAGCTAGGCACAGTGGATCATCGATGCCGAGGGCGGCGCAGAACGTGTTGCTCTGTGGATTCATGTGGGCTTTCGGCTGACCAACCGCCAGGCTCTTGTAGTCGGACTGCTCCTCGGGATCGAAGGCCGGGACAGTGCGTTCAAAGTTCTCCGGCACTTGGAGATTCTGGAATTTCGCCGTCACCGCTTCCAGCTCCTCTGCGCTGGGTGTAAAGTTAAAGCGCTCTGTGACAGCGCCCGCCTTCTTTCCCGGCAGATAGTAGTAGTTCTCCTTCACAGAAATCAAGTGGTTCGTGCTGTGCAAAATGGCCAGCCATTCGGGGTCATATTCCAGCCGGGGATTACCCTCGATTGGGTCACTTGGTATCTCCACCACCTGCAGGAAGCCACGACGCGGTAGGCACTTGTCCAGAGCCAGGAATTTTGTGACAGGTACGGGTTTCGATACTGGCGGAGTGCGAGCTGATTTCTCCTCATCCTCATCTTCATCCTCACTGCTGCTGCTAGAGGAGGAGGAGGCGCCGTCATTATCCCTTCGCTTCTGGCAAGGATTGTGCGGCACCAAAGCGGCAAACTTGCAGTGCAAGTGAGCGGCGAACCAATAGGCAGGCTGTACCGCTTTTAGCAGCTCCTCCAGCGGCCGACTGCCCAGCTGACCGCTTTCCATGTCCGCCGCAAAGAAGGGCTTCCGCCGCAGCAGCTGCGCCTTGTTGCCATACTCATAGATGCCGGCGGGCCAGTCGTGTGAGAGAAAGACGTCTACTCTTCCGGACAGCTGCTTCAGCCGGAACACCTCCAGCTGCCGCACATGGTACACACTGCGGCACGTCGCCTCCGAGTACGGCGGAAACTCGTGGTGGCCACGCAGAAAGTCGTGTCCCTTGAAAATGCCACTTATGCCTGCGATGCGAACACCGTTCACGTTAACCACACCGGCGTATCCCAGATAATAGATGTTGGGAGCTACCCAGCCACCGTAGGGCAGCTCTTGGAGATAGTTGGACGCTTCGTGATTGCCGCCAATGAAGATGGTCAGCACCGGCGCCACTTTCTCGCCGCTGTAGTACCTATGAACGGATGGGATTATGACAAAGCTCCGACCTCTGGCAATCATCGCACACTCACTTGTAGAAGGTGCACATGTCCAGGTACTTCTTGGGCACCGCCATGGTCTGTAAGTCCTCTAGATTCCGGGTGGACTGGAAATCGCCGCAGCATAGCAGCAGGTCGATCTTGGTGCCGCTCTCCTTCTCGATGCCCTCGATGGTGTCGTAGATGCGCTCCAGTTCGCCATGAGCACAGCCTTCAACCGCTATTCTCATGGTTTCTAAATAACCTTCTTGGAGTTTTGTTTTTTAAATTCAAATCAAAATTACACTTCTGTTTGCAGAATTGCATTGGCTCGCTTACCAACACTGGTTGGCAACGCATCAACAACAGCTGATTAACCGACTTATCGAAAAAAAAATGTTATCGATGTGCCGGGTTAGCTACTTATATTGCAGGATAGGGGTTATCCAGCAAGATTTGGGGGTTTTTTGGCGGTCTTTAAGGGAATTTTAGGGGGGAACGTCTAGGGGCTTAGAACAGATATTTTAAAAATTAACATTGAATAGTTCTCAAATGGTGTTTTTATGTAGAAACTAAAGCCAAACTATCAATAATGATACTCTCCCGCGCAAAAACTGCAGCACTTTTGAAAGAAACTGATAAATTTGCACTATATTAGAATTCAAATTTAAAAACACGATAATTTCCCGCCATGTAAGATGGTTGGAGTCTGCGCTTACATCCAGAACCAGATCTAAAACAGGTTCGAAACTCCGAATTGTTATAACAGTTTACAATAGATCTCAGTCTCTCTCATGTTGATCGACTTGGATTTTGATATAATCCAAAACACTAAAAATCGTTTGATTTCCTTGTTGAATACAAATTTATCCAGTTCAAACGTTTTTTTTTTATTATTTTTCAAAAATATTTCCCCATTTAGTACTATCAATAAAGGTACTCTCCCGCGCAAAAGTTGACAGCACTGTTGATAGAAACTGATAACTTTGCACTATATTAGAATCCAAATTTAAAAACACGATAATTTCCCGCCATGTATGATGGTTGGAGTCTGCGCTCACTTTCAGAACCAGATCTAAAACGGATTCGAAACTCCGAATTTTTATAACAGTCTCTCTTATGTTGATCGACTCGGATTTTGATATAATCCCAAACTAAAACTTAAAAATCGTTCAAATCCTTTTGTTGAATACAAATTTATCCAGTTCAAACGTTAAAAATGTTTTTTTTTTATTATTTTTCAAAAATATCGCTCCATTTAGTACAGTATATACGTGTATGTGTGTGTATAAAGAAAATGTTTGTGAAATGCTCTGCGTTGAATTCTCATTCTCTGACCGACTTGCCATCTTTTTTTTTGGAGTTTTGCGGGGGGCGTGCGAATGCGCACGAAATCTCATTTCATGAGACCTTCTCGTCCTCGACGTGCTTCGTTTCGTTTCGTTTTGTTTTGTTTACATACAAAGATTTACAATGGACTTTCGACTTAATTGTTATCATAATTTAGTTGGCTGCCGAGCGTGCCAAGAAGTAGGAAATAATAAAATATAAATCTACAATAAATATGTATATAGGGCCGTCTGGACGCCGCCCGATCGGACCGATCCGATCCAGGCCGGCACACAGCACGCATTGGTACACGGAGTGTACGAAAACCAGGAGAATGGATGCCTTAAAGCCATCATCAGCATGCAAGATGTGTGTTGTTTGATGTTGCTTTCTTAGTTTTTGTTGTTGTTGTTTTTGTTTTTTTGGAAAGAATATGAGAAACAATCAAGTCAGATCTGGTCAATTCAGTTACGAGCCGAACTTGAAGGACGAGGGCACGGCGGTCTGCGGGAAGGCGAAGCCGCCCTGCTTCTCTATCAGCTTAGACTCCTTGGCAGCCTTGCGCTGGTCGGCGGTCACCACCACCTCCTGCAGCGCCTTGGCCTGCTCGGGGGTGAGGTTGGAGGTGAGGAGCGCGTACCAGGCCTGGTCCTGTGCGGAAAGTGCTGTGAGGAGAAACATGAAAAATAAGGGAGTTCAAGGCAAAGTACAAATAAATTATAGTTAATTTCAGCTCACCAGTAATAACTTCCTTGAACGTCCAGTACTCATCGATGGCCGTCTCGTTCTCCTCGTCATCGATGGGCGTTGTGAAGGACTCCAGGCCGGTTTCGTTCAGATCACCAATTGACTCCTCCGCCTCGCCGTCCGAGTCCGCATCTTCGTCCTTGATCTCGGCCTTGATCTCGAAGCCAGCAGCGTCGCCTTTCGTCTTGGTGAATTCAGCCAACTTGTCCAGATAGTCCGGCGCCATCTCGTCCATGTCATCCTCGTCGCTGGACAGAGCCTCCTCGCAGTCATCGCCATCCTCCTCCTCCTCCTCTTCCTCCTCCTCCTGGGCCCTCGATTCGTAGGCGCGCTTCAATCCATCGAACAGCAAAATTAGGGCCGGCACAATCTTGCCGGCCACCTCGCTCAGCACCTGCGGCTTGGCATCGCCCAGGGAAATGAGGGTGCAGAGACCTAAAACGCACAGCTTCCGATCGTGAATGCTAAAGGGTTGCAAAGATTAAATAATTAATAATCTAATTAATAGAGATAGTGTCCGGTTCGATTGGAATTACCCCAGGAAACAGTCCGTGTCGTGGAGCCACTGCTTGATAAAGTGCGCGCTAATCGATTCGTTGTTCTGCTGCGACATCTTGTCCAGAATGGAGAGCAGCAGCTGGGGATTGTAGTAGAGCGCCGCAATGACCACCTGCAGGCACATGGTGCGCAGCTCGGAGGACTGCACCTCGCGCGTCAGACGGGACAGGGCCAGTTCCACGAACAGGTGTATCACGGAGTCAATCTGGCCCTTGCACTGCAGGATGATCACTTCCATCAGCTTGGCGGCATGGCACTCGGGATCCTCGCCGGGATTGCTAGTGAGCATCTAAAGGCATGCATAATTTATATATATATTAAGTCTAAAAGAACTGCCAGCCGCCTACCGTCTTGCACATGTCGAGAATGGCCAGCAGCCGGTTTGGATTGGACAGAAAGGCCGGCGTGTCGACTGTCACATAGTTATGCAGCGCCGGCATAATATCAATGAAGTAGTCGATGCCGTCCTTCTTAAACACCTGGTAGATCAGCTCCAGCATCTGCCACATCTCGGGCGAGATGGCCTTGGCCGTTAGGTCGTAGACCAGCGAGAAGGTTTCCTCATAAAAGTCTGACGAAACAATCAAATTAACATTGAATCCTGGGGGATTTCAAGCAGCTCACTCACCCGTGATGTTGTGCTGGAAAATGTGACCGACCACATTGATGACGATCGGATGCAGGTTGAGTAGGACATCGGGATGCTCCTCCATCACACTGAGCAGAGTCTCGATCGTGTTGAGCAGGCTCATGGCCGTGATGGCCTTCTCGTCGGATCCCTCCTCGGATTCGAGCACCTGGCTGAAGGTGGTGGCCAGATGCTGGCAGATCTCGGTGGCCACCGGCAGCAGCTGCTCGGTGAAGGTGCACACGATCTTCTGCATCACATTCGTCAGATCCTCGTTCTCCGTCTCCCGTATGATGGTGAGCAGCTCCTTGGTGATCTCCTTGATCTGGCCCTCAACGTATTGCGGCGCCTCGTTCTGGGACGATAGGAACATCTGCAGGCCGATGGCCGCCTCCACCTTGACGGGCAGCTCCTTGTCGGTCAGCAGAGCATTAGTGGTCAGCCGCATGATCTCGGCCAGCACCTGGGGATTCTTGATCTGCACGTCGCAGAAGTAGTGCAGCACCCAGCACGCACGCGCCCTCATATGGCCGGCGGGATTTTGGAACTCTGGGAACACGTACGTGGTCAGCATGGATTCCACTTGGCCGCGGTACAATGCCTTCTTCAGCAGCACGTCCGCCAGCGTTCCGATCATGTGCAGAGCACCATCCTTCTGCTTGTTGTCCGCATTCGGTGAGGTAATTATTTGCATAATCGTGGCCATGGCCTTGGGCAGGATGCCCTTTCGCTTCTTGCAGATGGAATGCAGCAGCGATTGAGCAGCCGGCACTGGTGTGGCATAGTCCTCAAAGATGTCTGTAAAAAGAAGCGTAAAATAAAACACACAAACGAGCTAGAGGGGGGTTTTTCCTTACCAAACTTCAGGCGAATGTACTCGTAGGGATCGCTCTCCCAGAGCTCCTGATCCGAGTCCGTAAACGACATGATGGGGAAGATCACGTCCTGGATAACAGCCACCATATGGGGCTTGATGAGCTTCCAGGTGTAGGCGTGGGCAACACTGCGCAAATACAAATGTTTCAGTTTGGTTAGTAAGAGAAAATTGATATAATGCTAATATGTAAAGGATACTTTATCAAAATTGTATTTAAGAACTCTTGATAATTTATTAAATGAATGCCCCGATTCTATCGCCCCTTTCAGAGGTAAAAACCAGAATTAATCGGAATTAACCAAATAAAAAACGACACACTAATTGTAGTTTCGGTCTAATTGGAACTACTCAAAACCGAAGCACACTATAACCTACAGCTTATCGGCTGTCAACATTACCCTACAATGTTATTACCTTTCAGTGCTTACAGTTACGATATACTGAGAAAAACAACATAGAAACCGTGTTTTGGCAACTTATTTTTCAAGTCAGATCCAAACTATATTATTTTAACATTAATCTAATAGTTACTTACGCATTCTTCAGATAGTTGAGCACATCGGTGAGGACTCGCGGCGAAACGTAGACCCGGTTGCGGTACTGGTCGAGGATCTTCAGTAGCACCTCCAGGACGCCCTGGCTGAACGTGGGCAGATACCACTCGGCGAATTTTTGGTACTTTTCACTAACAACATTCTGGGGACTTCCGTATCTGCAACAACAGAATATTTCGAAATAATTCGGGGTCGTTGTCAAAAGTAGGCCAGTAGGCTTGATCTTTACTCAACGCACCGCTCGAACATGCGGACCATGATGTGGAGGGCCCACTTCTTGGTCTTCCAGTAGGGGAACTCCGTTCGCTCGTCGTCGTCGAGGTGGGAGCTGTCGGGCACGTCGCGATCGGCCACCTGGCGGCAGATCTCCATCCACTGGGAGAAGATCTCCTTGGTGATGAGGTCGAGCGGCAGGCTGTACTGCGTCAGGGCGTAGTAGATCTTTAGGATTTGCTTCTGCAGCAGCACCGACTGCTCGGACTGCTCGGCCAGCAGGCGCACTATCAGCTGGTAGATCATGGGCAGCAGCAGATTCATCGCCTCGTTCAGCGGCGTTCGCTCCTCGCTGCGCTTGTACTCGTAGGTCTTTACCAGCTGGTACATGGTCACCAGGGCTCCGTTCCAGCCGTTGACATCCTGGTTTTGCAAGTAAATGCTTATGTTGTCCACCACCTGTGGCCAGCGTCCGGGGAAATCGCTCTTGATGATGTGATTCACGCAGACCGACAGCTGAACCCTGTGGCACGTGATGAAGTTAAGGCACTGGCATTTCAAGGCAACTCCCATTCGATGGACTTACCTGATCAGCTCGGGAGCATGCACGATGGCGTCGACGATGGCTGAGCGAATCATGGCGCGATCCTGCTCGTGAATGGAGAAGGGTATCGGCTCGCCCGGCTTGGCCTCGTGGTCCGACCAGCTGCTGTTGATCAGATTCTTGAGGTAGACGGCTCCCGCCTGGCGCACCGGCTGCTCCACCGTCGTCTGCATCACGATCTGCAGTATGGTGGGCACGAATCCAATGATTTTGTGTATCTGCGGACGAAAGTATAGTATGTACGGATTTGTTTACACAGCTGTTGTGGTGAGTAATGAATGGACGATGGCCGCCAGGGGTTAGGTGTTTGATTTGAACCACGAATCGATCGATGGCTGCCTGCCCATGGAAGCACTTTAAATTCTGTGCGCAGAGCTCGCCAATTAATATGGGGCTGCTGCTGCTGCTGCTGCTGGCCATAAGAGCTGATAAAGTTAATTAACCCAAAGGGGGAGGCACTGGGAGGGGCATGCGAATCGTTAGATGCTGACTCAGTCGTAATGAGCATGCCTGCACAGTGGGGCCGAAGCAATTGGTTAGTTGCCGGGCCTCTGGCTGGACACGCTCTAGCTTCCGCGGGGATTGCATAAGCTCCAATTGCTTTTCCGATTTACAATCAGAACTTTGCTTATTCGCTGGTCAATAGGTTCCCAAGAATAAAATTGAAACCAGTGCCGCACACAGTCTCATGCCTCTCTGTACATAGAGCAGAAAAATATATGTATGCGTGTACTTGTTGCCATATCCCGCCACTCGGACGGGCCAAGGAGTTGGAGGTGGTCAGTGGTTAGCACCTGGAGGGCAACCTTTCTGGGCGATATCGCCTTACACTATCCCCCCGGCCCCCTTGGCGCCCACACAAACACCGCAGACGAACCGAAACGCGCGGGGAGGGACCGAGGGAGAGGTTAAAGCGAGCAATTAAAAAGCACATGGTTTCGGGGCGATGGCGCCACCACCAAGTTCGTTCGAATCTTTGCGCCGGGGGGGCGGCACCGGGAACAGGCACTCACCTGGGCCAGTTGATCCTCGGCGGCCTTGCGCTGCTCGGGATTTGGATCAATAGTTGCGCGCAACAGTTCCGTGAGTTTTTGTGCCTCCATTTTCGCGATTTCTGCGGCTCTGCTAATCCCACGTTTCGGCCGGTCGTTGCTGCTGCTGCTTGCGGACACGCGCTGCGCCCACTGTGCTACCCGCTGTTGCCTGGTTGTCCTGTCCTCAAAGAGTTGCCGCTTTAGTGGCTCCTATGTGGGGGCGAAATCTGGTAAATCTCTGCTCCCTGCACCTGCACCAAAAACGTGGAAAAGGCTCCACACGCACACACACACCGCCGAAATTTGCGAGACGACGAAGCGTGTAGAAGAAGCTAACCAGTGTTGCCAGATGAAAACGCGGCTCTCCCCCTAAAAAATCTCAAAAAAGTTTAAATTTCCCCTTAAAAAAATTCAAGTCCTCTAACGCTTAGTATTAAGCTTAGTAAAATAACGTTTCTAGGCAGTGAGAGGGAGCGAGAGATAAATATATCTTAAATTATTAAATATTATATTAAAATAAAAAAACAATAAATGTATTCAGGTTTTATTAGAACTCAAAAAATTTAAATAAATCCGTGTGATCGATCTTAAATACTGCTTGTATTTTAAAACTTTCATAATCATTTTCAATTGTTATCAACATTAATCACCAATAATTGCAAATAAATAAATTAAACACTATAATTAATTTAAAAGGAAAAAACGTGACAAATGAAAAACTTTTATAGTTTTAGCACTTATTATTATTATGGCACCAAAACATCGATGTCTTGGAAAATTATAAAAATATCGATGTTTCAATCGATGTTCATGCACATCTCAGTGACATCGAAGTATTGCCAGCTCTAAGTGACACATCGTTGGCGGAGGTGTGGTTGAAAATATATAGAAATTCGTGTTTATCTGTGTTCGAACGGCCATTAAACAGAGAGAAAAAGATTAAGAGGGCGGATAATCATAGCCAGATTGCAACCCAAGTGTTTTCCAGAGAGCAAGGCAATAGCAGAGCAGCGACCATGGCAGGCAGGCTACCGGCGTGCGTAATTGATGTGGGCACCGGGTGAGTGGAGTGTTCAGCGGACTGCCCGCGGGGGTCTCCGCTTCCAATTGGAAGAAAAGAGGTCGTCTGACTAATGCGATGTTCGTTTTTTTATCCGTTTAGCTACTCCAAGCTGGGCTTTGCCGGCAACAAGGAGCCGCAGTTCATCATCCCCTCGGCGATTGCAATCAAGGAGTCTGCCCGAGTGGGCGACACCAACACACGGCGCATCACAAAGGGCATCGAGGACCTGGACTTTTTCATCGGCGACGAGGCCTTTGACGCCACCGGCTACTCAATCAAGGTGTGTGAGTCAGCCACTTGAGCTTGTCCAGGGAACTTACTTCTCTTTAATCATCGTTCTCCCCGTAGTATCCGGTGCGTCATGGTCTGGTGGAGGACTGGGACTTGATGGAGCGCTTTCTGGAGCAGTGCGTGTTCAAGTATCTGCGAGCGGAGCCCGAGGATCACTACTTCTTGTTGACTGAGCCGCCGCTAAATACTCCGGAGAACCGCGAGTACACGGCGGAGATAATGTTTGAGACATTCAACGTTCCTGGTTTGTACATCGCCGTGCAGGCGGTGCTCGCCCTGGCCGCCAGTTGGGCCTCCCGATCCGCCGAGGAGCGCACTCTGACGGGCATTGTGGTGGACAGCGGCGATGGAGTGACGCACGTTATACCAGTGGTAAGTATCACAAGCCCGATATCTTATCAGTTGCCGAGTTGAGTTTCCGACTGGTAAAGTGGGAGAGTAGGGAGAGGGTGGGGAATTTTTATGGCGGCTCGTAGGGAGTTCTAATCAATCAAGTTTTAGAAAAAACAAATAAAACAATGTTAGAATAGGTTACTCTTCTCCCAAACATCTAAACCGCAACTTATTTTATTTCAGGCCGAGGGATACGTGATCGGATCCTGCATCAAGCACATCCCCATAGCGGGCCGCAACATCACCTCGTTCATCCAGAGCCTGCTGCGCGACCGAGAGGTGGGCATTCCGCCGGAACAGAGCCTTGAGACTGCCAAAGCGATCAAGGAGAAGCACTGCTACATCTGCCCCGATATCGCCAAAGAGTTTGCCAAGTACGACACGGAGCCGGGCAAGTGGGTGCGCAACTACACGGGCACCAACATGGTGACCAAGCAGCCGTTCAGCGTCGACGTCGGCCACGAGCGCTTCATGGGACCCGAGATCTTCTTCCATCCGGAGTTCTCGAACCCCGACTTTACCATTCCGCTGTCGGAGATCGTGGACAATGTCATCCAGAACTGCCCCATCGATGTGCGGCGGCCGCTGTACAACAATATCGTCCTGAGCGGTGGATCCACAATGTTCAAGGACTTTGGCAGGCGGTTGCAGCGGGACATCAAGCGATCGGTGGACACACGCCTCAGGATCAGCGAAAATCTGTCCGAGGGACGCATTAAGGTTAGAGTTGCTGCTGTTAAAAAGTATATAGAATCTAATTTTGATTGCTTTCTTCTATTCCAGCCAAAACCCATTGATGTCCAGGTGATTACGCATCACATGCAGCGGTACGCCGTATGGTTTGGAGGCAGCATGTTGGCCTCAACGGTAGGTTATCTATCTGGAATGTTTGTGCTTATCCAATCTTAATATTCTTTGCTTTCAGCCCGAGTTCTATCAGGTGTGTCACACAAAGGCTGCCTATGAGGAGTATGGTCCCAGCATTTGCCGTCACAATCCCGTTTTCGGCACCATGACATAATTGTTCCGATCCAATCAGCAGCAGTTATTATTGATTTATCTTCCCAATTTGAAATTTGATTATATGTATTCCACGCTAAAGTATTAGTAATGATTCTTTTCTATCCAATGTATGTTGTGTTTAGCCCTAGACTCTGTGTAAATCGTTTTCGTTCTTTAATTTCGTGTGATTCTGTTTGAAACTCCCAAACAACTCCGATGTCTGCCAGTTAAAATCAACTAATTAAGATGCATTTTATATCATACTCAACAACACAAACACAAAATCACACTCGAAACAGAACTGAGCTCCTTGGAAATCCCCATAACCGCTCTATACACACACACACCATATACGGAAAGCTGTACTTGTCATAGTAATATTTATAATTGCAAAAACTGCAGAAAACTGAATGAATGAACAAGGGGAAGAAAACGGTAAGAAATATTGATGAGAAATCTGTTTGTTACATTGATAAGCGTAATTGAAAAGGCATTAAATAAATCAATAAAGCATTCTTTAAGCTTAAAACAAAGTGTTTTAAATAAATGTTTTGTAACAACACGATGCATACGGTAGTATCCATCTTGTCATTACAAGATCTTTGCTGTCTTTCTGATCTTGATAATTAAAGCTTCTAATGGAAAATTTTATTCAATGCATAGTGTTCGTGGGTTTCGTATGTGTTCAAATTGCTCTAATATATGTATATATACCATATTTTATATTGAAATTTTGTGACGGTGTCGCTTAGCTGGGGGAATAGCAAAAAGGTGGTTTCAAAAAGACATTCGTTCCATGCCACAACTCCGTTACGTTCAACGTATTAATTGACACCATTGTCTAGTCCACGTAGTCACTGGAGCCTTCCTCCTCGTCGTTGCTGCTGGAGGACTGTGCCGCCGCCGTCTCCGGGGAGCGCAGGTGCTCCGCAATCCGGAAGTTCTGCAGAAAGTCGCGCATGGCGTCCATCATCAGCGTCAGCGACTGCTGCAGGCCAGCTTCTGCAATTTGGAAACGCTCGAAAGTAAATAAATTCGAATCTTTTGAAAAGATTTAACATGAACACGAAAAACAAACAACATATTTAACAATTCAATACGGTTCTTCGGAAACTATTATTAAATTTTGTAATAAAATTGAAGGATACTATGCCCCAGTTTCTGTGATGAAACGTTGGTAAGATGATGACAAAAATAAAAACGTTTATACGAACCCTCGGCTTCGCCATTCGCCGCCTGCCTGGCTGGCTCCACTGCCGCAGCGGCAGCGGCAGCATCAGCGCCGGCCTCAGCGGCCACTCCGGCGGCTGGAGCTGGGGCAGCGCCTGGCTGGGGCTGCTGGGCAGCGGCCGCCAGGTTGTTGATGTTGAACGATGGCAAGAGCGACTGGAAAAACATGGATACGGAATTGTTTGTGTTCGTTGTGGGACTACTGCTCGACGAGGATTTTCTGCATGGAAACGAAATGTTATTATGCTGCTGCGAGGTGCGATCTATCTCGAAGTGCGACCTACCGCTGATAGCAGTTGACGCTGTTCGGCGGCGGCAGTGGGTCGTAGGTCATGATGGCTTGCTTCTCCTTGGCCACGAAAACGGCCAGAGGCACCTTTTCCTTGTAGTCCGAGAGTATCACATGCCGCAGGATGGGTCTGGGCGGAGTGCCGCTGTAGCGCAGCGATCGTTTCTCCTTGTACTCGCTGACCACGGGATCCTTGCTCTCGATGCGATCGAGGACTACATTGACATTGGACTCTAGCCAGGGCAGCACCTCGTTCTGCCGCCAGACGACGCGGGCGCGGCACACATACAGGCACACCAGCTGGTGCAGGGCGGGCGATTGACTGGATTAAATGGGATTAAAAGAGTAAGCTAACAGATTCCAATATCAAATCATCAAATGGTCATACTTTCCCGATACATCCGCAAAGAAGTAGGAGGAGGCCAGCACCCGCTTGTCCGTCTGCACAGACATCTCGTCAAGAAGCGGCCGCAGCACGCCGGGGAACATGAGCAGGGCGTACTGCAGTGCCTGGTTGGAGCGCTCGCAGACGCCATGGAGCGTGTACAGCGCCAGGGCATACGAGTAGGCCATGTTGGGCAGCTGGTTGAGGTTCCTGGCGGCATTGTACTCCTCGTAGAACTCCACCAGCCAGCCGAACTGCTTGCTACGCAGGGCGTAGTAGTCAATCACCAGGATCATGGCCAGCGGATCCATGTCCGGCTGCAGGCTCAGCAGCAGCTTGGAGATCTCGAACGCAGTGCGGCTGCAGGCGCGCTCCTCCAGGTACTGCGCATGCTTGAACAGCACAATGTAGAAGGAGCGGTTCTCCTGGCGGCGGTAGTCCAGCCGGCAGTTGCCCGACGTCAGGCTGAAGTTAATGTGCAGCGACGACTCCAGCAGCAGCAGGGCGCGCTCCAGCAGTTCGGAAGCCAGTGCAAAGTCCTCGGTCATCTTGCACACCTCGCTCAGCTGGACCAAGGAATCCACGTGGTAGGGACAGCGCTTGATCAGTGTGATCAGGAATTCCGAATCGATGCGCTCCAAGGCTGAGAGAAACATGTGCTGCACTCCCTGGTAGTACTGGCTGTGCTCGAAGGCGAACCACTGCACGTCGCCGCTTGCGTTGTCCAGTATGGACTTGGTGGAGCCTGATGGCGAGTCGGGAGCGGGCAACAGCTTCATCGTGATGGTGTTCTTGGTCAGCGGCGGCCAGGACTCCTTGGCCGTTACCATGTATGTGGACTTGAGAGTCGGCTTCTGCCTACCGCGCTTCGTTCTGAAAAAATGAAGGTTTTCATAAGAGATGAAGTGACAAATTCATTCGAGGAATAGTCAATAGCCCAAGATAAGATTTGATAAGATTAATGGCCAGAACTTACTCCACTTTTACCACCCGCTTGCCGAAGGTGCGTCGCATCTCGTTCTGCGGATTCAGGTGCCGCAGCTCAACGCCCAGCAGCTTCTTGGTGGCCGAGCCTCCGACGGCTGCCGCCTGCTTCGCCGATTGCTTGGGCACTGCATCGTAGACCTTGCCCAGCAGAGGATCGACCTTCGCGAAGTACTTGTCCTGGCGCTCGTTGTCCTCGCTGCTGATGTGGTTCCCGCTGGACCTGACCTTCTTCTTGCGCTTCTTCTTCTTTTTCTTCTGGGCCGCAGCACTGGCATGGGGCAGCGCCGCAGACGGGTGCTCCGTCTCGTTGTCGTCCTCCTTGAACTCGCTCTCCGAGAGACTCAGACCGGGCTGGTTCAACTGGTATAACGAAGGGAATCGGATTAGCGCGAGTGCTGAGCTGGCCTAGCGGTAGGACACGTACCAGATCGAATGGGTTTAGATGGGTTTTGCGGTCGCGCTGCGTGTCGTTGTCCTCCAGTTCATCGTTATCCGATAGCTCCTCGTTGTCCTCGTCCTCTGGCGGCGGCGCCAGCTTGTCGGCGTCGCCCTGCAGCTTCTTTAGCATACGCGCAGACATCCTGATGGTCCTGGTCTTCTGTTGGTGTCCGCCTGCGCCGTGTTTCTATTTATTTTCGTCGTAGATTTTCTGTGCTGGATTCTCATTCGGAACGGTGTTGCGAAGCGCCAGGTAGCAGGTGCAGTATTGGAGAGCTGGTGCTTGCACTATGCGGGGTTATAGAGCACTTATAACGGAAGCAGCTGGATTGCCGGCAATAAAAGCTGTTTGAAAATGTTTGGATATTCTGAATTTATATGATTTTGCTTTTTTAGGAAGAAGTTTGTGCGATTTGGCTGATATTTTCGGAAATTTTGTACTATTTTGAGGCTGTCTACTTACTTCAAAATTTGTACGGTTCAGCCAAAAGCTATTTGATATTTTGAATAAAATGACCCTACGATTTGATAATTTCTTATTTAAATGTTTTATATTTTCTAATAAGGTAAACTCCTAACCCATTCGATAGTTCAAAACTTGTTGTTTTACATGGTTTTGTGTAGAAATTGCAATCAATTCAATGCTTTTGTTTTTATTTCGCTTTTTTAAATTAGTAGGCAAAAAGTCTAAAAAATCTGTACAGTTTACAAATACTTTTTGCCAAAATAGGCGCCCACAATGGCGGCCACGATGGTAAAAATACAAGAGACGACCATAAAAAAGTCCTTGCCCAATGGCTTAGCTTGATGCACTACGGTCTGATCCTGCAGGATATTGATTTCCTTCTTGAGAGACAAGCGCTCGTCCTCTAGCATGCTGACCTGCTTCAGCAGCTGTGCCACTGGCTCACTAACTTCCTCGGCATCGAACTCGATCTCGCCGTCTGGCTTTGGGTCCGGGGTGATAGCACCGCCACCAGCCTCGCGCATTTGCTCCTCCGACTGCTTACGCTGGACTAACGCACACTTGATCTTGGCTTCCCAGATGTCTGCCGATTTCTGTTCCTTCCAAAACTCCAGCAGATCGATATCGCCGCCGGACACCAGGGCCGCCTGGACGAGAAACTTGTGTTGCTTCTGGCCGGCATCCGGGGAAATGGGCTGCATGAAGATGTCCACAGTGATCTTCGCGTCAGGCCCGACAGTCCCGATATTGGGGCGCACGAAGAACATGCGAGGCGAAGTGGTCTTTAGCTTAAAAGCGACTGTCTGCTTTTTGCTGGGATTCCCTAATGTAAGGCTCTTACACACTGAACGGTTGAAGGGACCTTCAAAGACGAGGGCCTCGCGTGGCTCGAGCGACAGCATGTCCGGTTTCTTGTTGTCGTTCATCGCCATTTTTTTGGAACCTAAGAACGATGTTAATTAGTACGGGGCCAAATTATAAACGTCTAAGATAACCAACAGGATAAATAATATTTCCTAAATGAAACGTTTTCGGTTTACGCCCTGACAGAAGTGAAGTGAGCAGCAGTGCTTGTCTCGATAATTCAGAGATTAACTTTCGATAGAAATCGGAATTTACGTTCGTTCCTAGAATAAAACAGGAGTTTCCACTGCACAGCATTTTTGATGAAAGGAGAACTTCGATAAAGATGTTTTCACTTTTTTAACTATAATCAGGGGATTCCCTATATTAAATGTTGATTTTTTTTTGCCTACCTAGAAAATTACCTTACCTTACCTTATATGTATCTTCTGTTTTGTATCATCCTTCCTATAAAATTGTATGAAGGCAACATAGGCCTGTAGCTAGTTTGCTTAAAATTATGAAAACTTATTTATATACGCATGTATGTTCTGAATAAAAACCAACCCTAGATTGCAAATTGCTTTAATCGACAATAAATTTGTGTATAAATGTTGGCCAGGCTTACAAATAGTGTTTGCCATAATATGCGCCAACAATGGCCGCTACGATGGTCAAAACACAACAGGCGAATTTGAACAAGTCCCTGCCCCGTTGCTTGGGACGACGTCCCTGATCCTGCAGGATATCTGTCTCCTCCTTGACAGCTGAGTGCTCCTCCTCCAGCGTGCCGGCTTGCTTAAGCAGCTTGGCTGCAACAGCAGCCTCGTCATTTTGCTTTCTCGGGGAGGCATTAGCACCGCCAGAAGCCCGAAGGGATTGCTCGTCCGCTGCCTGGTCCGACGCCTTCGGCGATGCCTTGTCCTGGACAATCTCACACTTGATCTTAGCGTCCCAGATGTCGCCTGGTTTCTGCTCCTTCCAAAACTCCTGCAGATTTATATCGTTGCCGGCACACACGGCCGCCATGACCAGAAACTTGTGTCGCTTCTGACTCTCGTCCGGCACAGTGGGCTGCATGATGATGCTGACGGTGATCGCCTGCTCGGGCCCCAGGACCCCGACATTGGGGCGCACGAAGAACATGTGGGGTGAGGTGGTCTTCAGCTTAAAGGCCACGCTCTGTTTCTTGTCGGGATTTTTGATGACCAGGTTCTTGCACACAGAACGGCTGAAGCTACCTTCAAAAACGAGCTGGTCCCGCGGCTCCAGGGACAACATTATTATACTTTTATTTTCTTTAAGAATCTTAAAAGGATGTGAATTAGTACGGGTCCGAATAAGAAGTTGGAGATGAAACTAACAGGGAAATAAATATATAAAACTCCGAAGTTTAACGATTTCAGTTTGCTTTTCGCTGGCCTGATAGAACTGAAGTTAGCAGGAAAGCCGCCTTCGTTTGTTGTGGGGGTATGAACAGTCAAAACATATTCTTTTCAAATTGAATTTGTAACAATTAAAAATTTTAAGAATGGCTTAAACAAATATAGAAAATAAAGAATAAAGATGTACATATATAAATCTCTGCCTAGTACTTAGATTTCCTGAAGTGCTGATGAATTATAATGCTGTAATTTCTAATAAAGTTACTTACCATATGGAATCAGAAATGATTTAGATTATAATAGCTCTTGTAGGAACTTAAAATTCCAAATATGTTAGCACAAAATAATCTTCTGTTCATGGTAAATGTTTTATAGTTTTTTACGTACCTACCGATTTGTATCAAACTGCTTTGCGAAAAAATCAATGACCAGAGGAAATACAAATTCAGATTCCTAATTTAATTATTTTTTTATTTTTAGTCGTTGCTATTTTTGTTACTATGTTCAGTATTTACAAAAATTCGATGAGTTTTCGTTGTTGAGTGTGCGTTTGCGCCATGTGTTCCTTTACCAAAATATCATGCGCCCGGCATTCGGAGAGGTGGCCTTGGACAGGATAATGCCCGACAGTTCCTCGTCCTCCGGTTCATTGCTGTGTCGAGTGGGAGGAGGAGGATTAAAAAAGGGTTAACAGGACTCGGTTCGATTATGCAATAATATATACACTTTTATTGGTATTGATATTCGCTTCGTTGGTTTCTTTTTTTCATTATCTTTTTTGACTTGTTGATTGTTTTGTTTTGCAATAAATAACAATGAATGTTGGTTGGTTGTCGAGACAGCGGATGCTGGATGCTGAGAGGGCATCGGGTTGTGATGGGCTTTCGAATGCGATTCGACTCGATTTCGGAGGGTGGTGTGTGTTGGTGGTTTTGTGGGTGCAGTACAACAGGCACAACGATAACAACAGTTATGTGTTACAACGGATTGCGGTAGCCAGTATCGCTTTTACGGTCTACAAATAGAATCCGACACAGGGTCCCGGTTAGATGGAGAGCGATAGAGAGGGAAGAGAAGAGAGATATATAAAATATATACAAATAATAAACATAACAAATCGAGTTCCGTTAGCGGGCACAAACACAAATTCCAAAGAACAGAACACAAAATCATATAACATAATCGGTATGGAGACATGCAGATGATGAGGGATGAGGAGTTTCAGTTTGTAAAGCAGGGGGAAAGGGGGGCCAATGGGCAATAATACACAGTTTAATTTAATTAAGTCGCATTTTATTTATGTTGTTGTCCTCTTTTTATTTTTATTTTTGCTTTTGTTTTTGTTTTTGTTTCGTTTTTTTTGTTTGTTTGTTTTCAACTCTTTAGGCACTAGTTAAATATTAAAAATATATTGCAAAAATCAATAAAAATATGCCTTAAAAACTCCTGCGCTAAAAATTAGGTTTTGTACAGCATCTGTTGTTGTTGTTGTAAAAATGTTGCATTAAGTAAATTTCGATTATACGTAGTTTAAATATCACTTAAATATTTTCGTTTTAAGCCACACAATTGGGTTAATTCCAAACATTGCTGTTTCTAATTACGCTTGCGGACGGTTACAAGAACAAATTGCATACGCGAGAAATGTACAAATTTTAAATATATATTAATTATAAATAGCGTATTAAATATATAAGTAGTTTTTTGTTTCCTTTTCGCTTCGACTTTCCAATGTATGTATTTTTGTTTCTTGCGGTGTTTAAAATTAGTTTCGTGTTCTATAAATTAGGCTTCGTAGTTATGCAGTCGTTAAGTGTGTGTTCTTGTTTTCCATAAATTAGTTTTGTAGTTTAAATTCGCTTATTAACTTGTAAAAAAAATTGTTTTTCAAAATCAACAACTAATCACAAGGCAAATAGAGTTTAAAGAGACAGAAAGGAGGGAGGCGCGGGCGTCGTTCAACTTTCTTTTTTAGCCTTTTTTGGCAACGCAGGCGAGTGCTTTAGTGGATGCTTGGCGTAACGAGTCGGATCAACGAGTGGCGAGTAAAATATAGCGAGCGAGTACCAACACCAGAGAGATAAAGAGAAATGGACAGCGATTTGATATAGAGAGATAGAGGTACAGGGGCTGTGATTGGGAAACCAGGGGCTTATTGGACGGATGAGGGAGTGAGCAGGTGAGATTCTTTTTAGATGGCACAAATGCAGCGAGTGGCAAGTAACGGGTTAACAGGCATTAAGTGAGCGAGAGCCCCATTTTCACGAACTGATTTCCTTTTGTAATCTTATATTTGATTCGGGGAATAAGGCTTTTAGGGTTCCTAAATATTTCTTTTGTAAGAACTAGACCGAAATGAAATCAGTTCGTGAAAATGTGGCTAGAGTTCAGTTGAAGCAGACAGCGAGTGACGAGCGACGAGTTGGGTCAGCGAGTCGTGGTCCTCCTCGTCCCATCGCCTCCTCGTTATGGCTTACTTTTTCATCAGCGAGCGGACCTTCTTCATCGTTCGATTGAAGATCGTCTTGTTGTTGGCCGTTCCCCCGGCACTGTAGTTGGAGCCGAGGGACGAGTTGGAGGTCTTGTTGCTGGTCAAGCTGGCTCCCCGGTGGACTGAGGCCGAGGCCCTCTGTTGATTGCCATGCCGCAGGCACCCATCCGACTGATCCTCCCGCTCGCTCTCCGTGGCGCTCACACCATCGGGACTCTGACGCTCCCTCACTCGCTCCCTCGCCTGCGGTTGCGGCGGCCGCTCAGGTGTGGGCGACTTGGATGAGGAGGAGGAGGTATCCCTTCGCTGGGGCTGCGGGGTCATTGGAATGGCCAGGTTCTGCATGCTCTGCGTACCCTCTGACGGTTCTCCAGGGGGAGGCAGCAGCTCTGCTAGTGTTTGCTTGCTGAGGATGTGGTCCAGACTTCGCGACTTCCTGTGCTGCTGGACGTTCGCCGGACTGGCCAGGCTATGCTTGTCCCGACGGGTCACTGGCTCGATGGCAGCTGGCGCCTCCTCCTCCTCCTCCTCCGGTTGCAGGGTGCACGTGGAACTGGCATTCGTTAGAGCTGTACTTCCCGCTGTGACCATCGCCGCAACTGCTGCTATCCTTTGCTCGGGTGTTGCGACCACCGAGCCCGCCTGATCCAGCAACCCGTCCACGCTGTGCGATCGATAGCCGTTGCCCATCCCGGAACCGGGTCCATGGCCCAGTCCTGCCGCCGAGCTCCGCCTGGGAGGCAGATACGTCAACGGCGCCATATTCTGCATGGAGGCCGAGCCAGCTCCGGACTTGTGGAGCAGGGCGGCCTGCTGGGTCCGATAGGGGGGCAGGATCTGGGAGCGCTTCGAGGGGGCGCGCGAGTAGCCGCTCAGCTGCGAGGTGCTGCCCCGTTGGCGGGCCGGCGAGGGGGATTGGCGGTACCTATTTGCCTGGTGATTAGCTGTGAGCGCGTGAGTCGGCGTTTCAAGCGATTTCGAGTGTGTGTGTGGCAACCAGAATTAAATCAATTATTAATTGGTAAGAGTAAAGAGTAATGGGTGGTGAGTGTCGAGTATCGGGTATCGAGAAAGGGATGAGTGGTGAGTAGTGAGTGAGTTGGATGGGTAGAGAGTTGTACTAGAGAGTGTTGTGTGTGACTTGAGGATCTCTGCTTAGGACTAAAACATAAGTATTCGAGTTGGCTAGCTCTGTAAATCTTTAGCTTAACTTCGCTCACTCTACGCTGGAGCCGCCGCCTGGGGACCCTGGCTTGAGCTTGAGCTTGGATTTGAGTTGGAGTTGGGAGTAGTAGTAGTAGTAGTTGTAGTACTCGTTGGCCCACCTTGTCCGCTGCCATTGGCCGAGGCCATTAGGCCATCGACCACACTGCCTGCGCCGCCTCCGCCGCCACCACCTCCGGATCCTGCTGCTCCTCCGCCTCCGCCTCCGCCTCCAACACCGCCCTGGTAGTCGGAGTCGTTGCTGTGCATTCTTTGGTATGAGACCGAACCGGGCGTGCCGGGCACCATGGCCGCAATGCGATCGATATTCTTTTCGCCGCGCAAAAATCTGCCGCATCAGAAGAATGGGAATCGTTTAAGTTTCAGTATTTGAGTTATCTGGTTATCTGGTTATCAGGCTATCGCTAATGGAGTACTCCATCCTAGTCCCCAGGCTAATCCAGGTCTAAATGCGTCGCTTAATGTACCTTTCGAGCTTATCGATGCAGGCGTCCTGGTAGTCGTGGATCCAACTAACCCCGTTGAAATGCGCCACGCTGCGCATATCCTCCGGCAGTCGCTCCACCTCCGGCCAATCGAAGTGCTGGTCCATGATCGGTATAATGTTGCAGTTCGAGTTCAGGGCGGCCACAATTTCCTACGGATCACAGAGCAGAGCAACCTATTGAGTACCGGTTGCATGGAGGCACTCTAATTGAGGATCTACTCACACGATGCACCCAGTCCTTGCAGTCCTCGTCGTTGATGCAGCGATGCAGGGCCTCGGGGGTTAATACTAAGACAAAGTTCTTTGCCTGCCGAATACTGTTCAAGAGTCCGTTGTCGAATTTGCCGGCCTCCAGGCGCTCCACGTCAATGAACACGGAGAAGCCGCGCAGCTGCAGGTGGACCTAGAAGCAGGGATGGAAATCTTTTAATATTTTGTGTAATATATTCTGATATAGATGTGATCCTGAATGCATACCATAGCCATAACAATTTCTAAAAGGTTACTCCTGCGTATACGTAACATATTTCGAATTGAATCCATTAAGTATACGTACCTTGAGCAGACTGGCCAACTGGGAGCCGTTAGAGCGCCTGTAGCTCACAAACACATCCAGGGTCTTGGCCATATTCTCCTCCGATGAGCTGGGCAGCGAGTTCTCCAGGTTCTTGACTGCATTCAGGATGCGCAGCCGATGGATCGAATTGTGGATGCCGCACTCCGTCATCAGCATGTCCTCGTTGACGTGCGGCAGCGCACACTTGTCGATGCCGGCATTCAGCATGGCGTAGGTGTACGTGCAGTAGTCGGTGCCGATCTCCGAGAGGAACTGGTGCATCTTGGCCGTGTCCTTGGAGGAGTAGTCGGCCATGCGCTTGAGATTTTGCAGCTCGCGCTCGAATCGCTTCAGCAGGATGCCGTTGCCGATGCCAATGTCGGCGCGCAGATTGTCCTGGTTGAGCTTCAGCAGCAGATCACCGTCCACCTGGGACTCCTGGAACTTGTCGATGTAGTCATTGAAGCCGATCTGCTTCACCCACTCCTGCACATCCTCCACGGACCACAGTGGCACCTGCTGGGACAGCTTGTGCGGCACCGTCTCCCCGATTAATCTCAGCGCCTGGGCGGCAAACTTCGAGGCGATGGCATTGGGGCAACTGGCCACGGTTTTCAGGGCTTCGATGGCATTGATCTCCCGGAAGATGTCGGTGTTGCCCTGCTCCCTTTTGATGCCCGCCTCCATGCAGAAGTGGAAGGCAGCCAGGTTGCGGGCCTCCTCGCGATTGGAACTCAGGACGGGCACCAGTCGCTGGAGCCAGTGCTTGCTCTGCCCGTGGGCATGCGCCAGATTGGATCTCGCAAAGGCGGAGGGATCGTGGGAGGTTACGAAGGGTTCCACCAGGTCCAAGCAGCCAGACTTGAGCACCTCGGCTTCAATCTCCTTGTTGGCCACCAGCACAGCGATGGCCAAACACGCATAGTACTTGATGTTATCGTCGTTGTGGAAGGCCAGCGGGAACAGCCACATGGGCACCTTGCGCAGGATCATCTCCTCCTGGTTCTCGGCGCCACCGTACAGCGACAGATTCGCCAGGGCGCTGGCACAATGGCGCAGGGTCTCCACATCGCTGGTGCGGCACTCGAAGAGCACGGCATCCAGGCCGCCCAGCCTTATCACGTCGGAGCAGGTTCCCTCCGAGTGCTTGAAGAGGTGCTCCAGGATGCCGGTGCCAACGCGGGAGTGCTCCATATTCGACTTCTTGGTGCAGACGCAGGCCACATTCACCACCTTGTCCAGGCCGTTGTCCACCACATGCTTGCGGTTCTCGGTGGTCAGGCACTGCTCCAGGAGCTGAGCGGAGGAGAACTGCAGGTCGGGCTTGACGCAGTTCTTCATCAGCAGGTCGAGACCGCCGCTTTGGCGCAGGGAGTTGCACAGCGAGTAGCCCAGCTCGTGGCCATGTGTGGGCACTGCCCAGGCTCTTCGTATCACCTCGTTGATCTTCTCCAGGTACTGGGACTTCTCCTTGCCGCCAACTGAGGTGTGTGCGACCGCACTCCCGCTGCCTCCCCGCTCGTCTTCCTGCAAGGAGCTCACTATCGAGGTCAGCATGTTCGAATACTTGTTGATCGTCTGCTCGATCTCCTGCTGACCGCTGCCCGCTGTCAGGGACTTGAGGTCGTCCAACTTGAGATCGGTGAGCTTCACCATCTGGCCGTTCATCGCGGACATTTGGGAGGAGCTGGTGATCATGCTGCTGCCGGAACTGGAGACGCCCTTGTGCGTCATCGAGTAGTTGGCCTGCGAGGCAGAGGACACGTGCTTCTCCTGGCTGATGATCCCATTGGAGGTCATCATCTGCGACTGCTGCGACTGCGAGATCGCCTTCTTGTCCGCGGAGAAGTTGTCGCTCTGCACCGTAATACTGGTGGCGGCCACATTGTTGCTCGCCTGCTGTGTGATGTCGCCGGTGCGCAGCGAGAGCGCTTCCTGGAATATCCAGGTGAAAGGTAGAGATTAAATCAAGGAATAATGTTAGTAATTGGGTTATTATACATTTTGTTTATAGATATCAGAAAGATACTTAATATCATGCTGCAAATGATTACGAGTAACAGAAGGACCCTTTCAAATTTATGCTATTCTTAAAATTTTCATGAAAACTTTAATCAGAAGACTTGTACAAGTTTTATTAACAAGTATAACAGTTAACAATTTTACCTTGAAACTATTTGCAACTGTAAGTAACAAATTGATATTCAAATTTCAAACTTCTTTATTCAAAACAGCTATTAAGCCTCCATATTTATCAAGTATAAATCAAGTATAACAGTTGAACTGTTATAAACGAACAGTATTACCATAATGCTATATATTTCTGGGCAAAGTTGTTCTAGGAGATTGGCAATCTAATTCCCATTGCAGAGAACTTGTTCTAATGTATGTAATTTAGGTCCCAGTATAAAAGTTATCTAACTGTTATAAAACTGGTATACTGCTCTAAAATCCCATAAAGTTTTTAATTATAATTTTGAAACGTCTATACAAACTCTTATACGAATAACTAATTTCTCAGTAAATAACTCTTATGAATCAATTCTAATTGTACGTCAACATAATAGCGTCAGATCTGTTATATATGCAGCCACTCTGATAACTTAATCCCGGCTTGTTCATCCCAATGCCTAGGTTAGTCACCAAGTCTTTAATCAATTCGTAAAGTAACGCCCCCTAGCCCTTGGTATACCTTGCTCTGCTCCACCTCAATGGGAATTTCGCGCACATTTTTCAAATGATTGCTGTTGCAGTTGCTGTTACTGTTGTTGTGATTAGGTGTTGTAATTGCTGAGTGGTTGTTGTGATTGTTGTTGTGGGGCGGCTGTGGTGGTGGCTGTAGTGGTTGCTGTTGCTGTTGTTGAGGAGGAGGTGGTGGCGACAGTGGACAGTTGCTAATTGGCTGTGGGGGCGGGTTAGAACTCTTACGTACTCTGGTGTGCGAGCTAGAACTCGAAGAGGATTGCGACGACGAAGAGGAGGAGGAACAGGCCGAGGCAGAGGCAGAGGAAGCTGATGCCGCTGCAGACATTCTGGCAGCGGACGATGCCGTGGACATGGTAGTGGCTGCCGTAGAGCCCGCCGCCGTTACCACCTGAATGGGCTGCGGTGGCGGGGAGAGCGGAGAGTTAATACCGAAGCGATTCGGCGAGGAGGTGGCCACCGGCGGCGGCGACAGCGGCATCTCGACAATGGGGCTGGGCGAGCGGGTGGGCGTGAAGTCGGACTGGCCGCTTGACCGGAAGATGCCCTTGCGGACGGGCCAAGGCGCCTGATTGGACATTGTTTCCTTAAAAATGCTTAGCAGAAGACGTGGACGTGGACGCGACAGAGGCAGGTTTTTCAATGCCAAAGTCGGAACGATTGCGAACACTCTATATATTTATATTTATATATATAGGGACGTATGTTTCTGTTTCGTTTGCGTATTTTTTTTCAGTCTTATGTACTTTGTATTTTATTTATTTTCATTCACATAAAAATAGCGCACAAATTGGCTGCGTCGACGTCGCCGTCACTTTCTCTGTGTGTTCTGCTGCTGTATTTCTTGCTGTGTATTCGTATCTGTTATATATTGTGTATGTACTTGTGTGTGTATGACACTGACCGACAAATAGAGCTTGTAATATTTTACAGTTAGATGGTAATTAACAAGGCACTTGACACGACGATTCATGCGATGACCGAATCGAACGAACACTTGTTGCACTTGTTGGAAAGGGGAGGACTTAACGAAGGCTTTCGTGGTAGGAGCTCACATAGCGGCGAAAGCGATAGGCCATCTGTCGTTAGGTTATCGGTTTATCGTGGGTTTCTCGCTAGGTTTTTAGGGTTATCAAATAACCAGCTTTCGTCAAGTTATCAAAACTGTATCGAAGACAGAGTTTCGTTGCTATTATGACACTTTTTTCAAATATTTATTTACTTATTCTTTTTGTTTAATTTCACCACTGACTCTATTCAGTCTGTGAGATTTTCAGAATTTGAAGGTCGGCTGTTCCACTTTTGTACTCGTTGCACCTGCGACAATATTCGCTTTCGTAAACAGAAATCGCGGTACAATTGTTGTGTATTTTAATTAGGAAGTGCTTGTCACTTGCGCTGGCTTTATTTGTATTTAGTTCGATTCTGTCACAGACACACATCAGTTTCGACTATATGCAAATGATTATAATGTTCTCTATTCCATTCTACATTCTCAACTACATATATTTCGATGGCTGAAACGCTCGCGACGCTTGTCTATCTGCTACTGAGGTCCGCGCGTCGCTCTGAGGCATTTTATTCTAAAGAATTTCGTAAATAATACAACGAGAGCACACATTTTAACGAAACACATGAAATTTTGGGAGCGCAAAGTCGTGGGAAATAAATCAAAAATGGTGAGAGGAATGGGGTGTTGGTTCCACTCCCGATCTTTCTCCGATCGTTTCTGGGAATTATTTCGAGGCAGTGCGTGCCGTTCCATGGGTTTTTGGAGCAGCAATTGACGCAAATGTCCTAAGACCATTCCGGATTGTTCGCCAATCCATAAAAATCGTATCAAAGTATTTTCATTGGATTCTTTATTATTGTTTAAACCCAAAAGCACTTGTTGGCTCCGCACATGGAGCGTGGCCGTCGGTCTAATTTTTTGGCACAGTCCCAGGCACAAGCATCCATTCAAATTAATGCCCTCGTGCGAGATTTTATATGTATTTTCTAGGATGGATTGAGTTTTGGTATTTACTTAATAAGCGTGCTCTGTCTCTGATGGATGGGGATGATGATGTGTTGATAGAAAGGGGATCTTGAGAATTGAATTTTATATGGGTGAAGATAAAAGTTTTAAAAGCAAATCAAAAGTTGGGAAATAGATTAAAACTGAACAACATGAAGAACTTAACATTATAAATCAATTAGCAAGACACCCAAAAGTATGTCATGTTATATTTTATCCGCAAATAAAAAAGCATACTTTTGGGCGCCATTTGAATTGTTTAAAAATCTTCAATTGCTTTTGTGAAACCTTTAATAAAATATAGTTCCAACAACGATTGACCTTTTCCCAATTTCCCTATCGTGTTCTGCCCTATTTTTGTCGTCCTTGACATTTACTGCGTATTTGCTGGCTCTACGACCAGATATATCCCAGATATATAGTCATCCGTCACCATAAAACAATGAATGCTAATAAACGTATGCAAATCAACAAAATGTGATGTAATGCAGCCTGATTAGATTAAATCTGTCGCTGGAACTGCGGTCTTCCCCTATATCAACTTCCCTGAGTTACCTGGGTAACAGGTGTAACGGCAAACATTGAAAACATCGGGTGTACCTGAACTTTTCGAAACATTCCGATGGGTTTTTCCTTCTTGGACTTGCAGTAGTTGCGGATGAACTTGCTGGGGCTCCCGAGGAGCAGGCACTTGTTAACGAACATTTCACATTACTCTCGCGTCGAGGGCTGCCTAGTTTTTTGGCGCCAGACAATCGATTTTCTTGGAAATATGCGTAAGCAGCAGAGTACTTTCGCGACTTGGCAACTTTCGCTCTAGGACGATTCTCCCTGTGGACTGGACTGGCTGGCCAGGAATTTGCTATTAACGCCTTGGCACTGGTGTCCCTTATGCGACCTTAACATGCACGCGATGAACTCCCAACTGAAAGGAGTGGTCTGAATGGTCTAACAGTTAGCGAAAGCTCTCGAAATGGGGGTGGCTCCCCTTTGGGGTTCGACCAACTGCCCTTTGTTTCACGTTCAACCCTGCGGCTAAGCTTTATTGGCCAAAAAGCTCTGGCTTCGAGGACAGATTTTTGAGGGGCGACGAGTTCAATGACAATTGGCAGCAGGTTATTAACTCTAATTCAAGGATATAAAGGTTAAGCCGGGTATCAGAGAAACTATCGATATTCAAGAGGCAAAATTTACTATTAAAACTAACTTTGAATCTCTGGAATTTATTAGCTAACCTTCTGTTACTCTGGTATATATTTCTTACTTAAATTATTTAACTTTGATTTAGTTCATATTATTCTTAAAACTCACCTTAATAATGGCTGCATTCTCTTCCGTTTTAACGCCATCGACTTCCATTCGATTCCGCATTGCCGCCGAGCCCTTGCTCTCCTTGTAGTCTATATCTCCGGCCTGGAGGCGCTTCATCTCCGCCGAGTTGCTGGTAGCCTGCTCGGAGCTGAAGCCATCGGTGACCACTTTGGTCTTGGACTCGGTCTTCATGCGCTTCTCCTGGAACTTGATCGTGTCGATCGTCTTGCTGGAACCGCTCAGCCCGCTGGCACTCAGCTGGGCGGCGGTCGGGTGGGTGAGGTCAAGTCCGCTGCCAAAGTGGTTGTGCGGACAGTCGTCGTCGTCGGGCAGGGTCACGATCACATTGCTGTCATCATCGTCCAGATTCTCGAACGACGCCCGAAGTCTGTCAATGGAGAACAAGAAACGTTAATTGAAGGTAAAGAGAAATATCTTGTGAGGAGGCTGTGAGGTCAGAGTTAGGTTCATTTAGCGTCTGCTTGGTACATTTTTCAAATTCCTGATTAATTGAGTTTATTTAGATACTCTACCAGTGCCAAAAATAAATGTAATGAGAATTTGCAGCCATGACGAACGTATTTCCTATTTAAAGGTTTTTTTTTTGCTCTCACAAAGGTTTCTTTACTACACTCATAATTTACTATAAATTGCCACAAAAAATATTTATATATTTTGTATAAAGGAGAAATATAGCATACTTTTAGAATAAGTAACCATGATCGACTATGTCTAAGACTTGGCTGGCAGACGTAATTTAATGCGGGTGACGTTAGAACCAGTTGGGAATTCTAAGCGCACCATATACAAGATTTTTCGTCATACATTTTAGGACTAATTCGCGATGATTTAACGAAAAATTTACCAGCAAAACAAGTGCAATTCGCCCGTAAATTAAAAAAAGATACTAAATGAAAATAAACCGAAAACCTTGCCCTAAATTTAATGAAAATAGAAAAAGGCACCCTAAAAAAATTGTATTTATGGTCTCTTTCTTTGATTTATCTTAATTTTAGAAAAGTATTCTTAGTTTTAGGGCGATAATTTTTTTTGGGAAATTTTCCTTAAATATAGAAAAATATTTGTACGAGCAGAGCTTTATATTCCTATAACGAAAATCTTAGGCACTCCCTTTGTTTTAAGTTGTGATCAGACCTAGAATCTGTGACTAGAGAATTCCAACTCCATGTGTCATAATCAATCAGCAGACCTGCCTATCTATGGCAGATGGTTACGGTGCAGAAAGATAGATACTTTTTCAACGAGTCACCATTGATAGGTGAAAAGTTTTTTTAGGCTTCAAAGATAGCAAGACTCACTTCTTTTGCAGCTGGGTGATCTTGTCCTGGCTGCTGAGACCCCTGAGATCGTCGATCGACGGATGGGCGGATGTGAGTTTGGGGGTTAGCCGACTCGTCGTCGTCTGGGCCATTGTGTTGGGCGCTGTGAGCGCTGATGGGGAGGATGTGGTATTCGTGGAACTGGATCCCGCTCCACCTGCGATTCGCTCGATGGCCAGGTCGTTGATTTCCGACATGGACTTCTGGATATTTGTGAGATCTCGCTTGACCGCCGCCGCTTTCATCTCCGCCGACGTGGACAGGGCCTGTGTGGTGGAGGAGCTGGAGGAGGACGACGATGAGGAGGAGGACGAGGAGGTAATGTGATGATGCAGGCGCTGTGACTTCTTTTCCACCCGTGTCGTGGTGCTGCTGCTGCTGCTGTTGACGACCTGCAAGAAAAATAAACACCGGGCAATTATATAAGGTTGTCATATTTTCTTTTTTTGGCCCAGACTCATCATGGGCGGAAAATGCTAAGAATTTACTTAACACAAAACAAATTTTTCCCACATTCCTCAGTCTCTTTCCGTTTTTGTGCAAATACCGTATAGATATCCGTGCATATATGTATTTATATAAATATGCTTTACTGTCTGGCGCTATCTGAACTCGCATTTTATGGCCCGGGGCGCTTAGCGCGGTCTTTATAAATCAAATGAACCATTTGTTTTGGGATCGACAGTCGTGTTTTTTGGGGAAGCCATATAATATTTGACTTGGCCTGCCTTGCTAGGGAGCTTACCTCCGGAAAATAGATGGATGGGCCGCTCTATCTAAATACCACAATTCTGATAATTAGCCAAAATGCTTTATGGTTCACCTTGCCTGATTTGATTAAAGAGAGATGTTCTATGGGTTGGGTTTACTTTACGGAAGACTCTTTATTGACCTATTAAATATTTCGTTTCTTTTTTACTTTAATCTATTAAATATATAAATTTCTGTTTATATTGCTTCTGTTACTAGCTCTCAGATTATTTGATTTAAGTTTTATGCTAACTATTCAAGTCATTGACCCTAGGTCAGTAAACCTGACGATGCTCTCATCAAGCTTTAATGAGTAACACATCATTTTTTCTTTAAAATATATATATATACATGCATATTATTTTATTATTATAAATTAGCTTTTGCCTTATAAAACATGACCAGTCTCCACACATAACTTTCTAGGAAAAACCCAAGGAGTACAATTTTCTATTTATGGTTTATTTTTGTTGAAAAAATAAGCCAAAGCTCGCTGCCGCCGTAGCGTTTTTGACAAATGTTCGCGTATTACGAATCAAATCTAATTTTGGCCAGGTTTTCAGGCGTCT
Source organism: Drosophila watanabei (assembly GCA_008042575.1). NCBI lineage: Eukaryota > Metazoa > Arthropoda > Insecta > Diptera > Drosophilidae > Drosophila > Drosophila watanabei. Next base: position 31,502 of record VNJS01013729.1, on the reverse strand, counting down.
GCCAGAAGAAGAAGCCGCAAAAGTCAAACAAGTTGGGCAGTTGAACGCTAATAGTATATAGCAATATACAAGTGGACAAGCGTGTGGGCAGCGATCGGTTTTATAAGGCGTTCTTCTTCTGGTTGAAGCAATAAAACATGTGCACACACATAAATCGCGAGCGGTTTGAATGGGCGTTGCGCATACGACATGTTGGCCAAAGCCAAGGCAAAGGCAAACATTTCGCACCCTGCTCTCTCTCCCTGCTTTCCGGCTGACATACAGTTATCGGTATGGTAACACCTTATAGTGCCCACTGATCAATAAATATTTCCCCTGCAAGTGAAGGAGTAGTCGTTGGCTGGACACGAAATCACAAGATTAGATATCGCCTCGTTTCTTTTTTCCCCCCCGATTTCTGCGTCATTTACTAATTTATCACAATGATGTTTTGTATTCTGTGTGGACTAACCTTTTAAGATCTCAGAAAGAGAGTGTGTTGACAATAGAACTTCTTGGAAAACTCCGCTGCTTTCAGTTGAATTTCATATTACGTATACGCCTACGTTTTGATAAAGCACTTAACTCGGGCATATATAGTATAGACTTGCTCTATATATATATATAATCAGCTCGGGATGAGGGGCTTATCAGACACGGACACACACAGACACAGAGACACGAACGCTTCACTTTTCTTGGCCCCCTGTCACACTTTTTAGACCGCGATTTCCGCTACTATTTGCAGGACTTTTACTTTTAAGCTCTTCCACTTTTTCACTCACTGGACTGACTATGTTGTGTATCACTCTTTCGTTGTTTCTCTACTGCCTTCGTCGGGTCGTTTCTATTTATTTGTGCAATACTGATAACAAAGAGAGTTCGTTTAATTGTTCGTTAATAGGCAAAAAACCCACGGCTCTTTGCTCATTGATTTCGTTCGGCACTCGTCGTTGCGGCGAGAGTTATTATTATAAAAGGCGATTTGTATTATTTCTTTTTCGACGGCGCACACGCTAGCAGACTAGGAATACAGCAAATTATTTCCGCCTCGGCTGACTGTGTTTGCTATAGTATTTCTTGAATCTCTTGGCGCGACGCTGGTTCGTTCGTTTCGTTAACTAAAATAAAAATGAGCGTTGAGCACGAAATTTCTAGCTTCGCTGGCCCAGCGTGGGAGCTTCAAAGCGAGGAGCTTTCAGCGCTGTCGCGTCGCTGTCGGCGTCACTTTAAAGTGCGATCGACGAGATACACTTGACGAAAGAGCTTCTGAATCGATAGAACACTTTTTGAAGTGTAAGGAAAATCAAAATGGTTACTTTATCTTTGATTCTGTTACAACATTAAATTATCAGTGGGGTTTTCTATAGATTTTAAATATAGTTGCAGGTATTATCTTGTAGGTTAATTGTAGTGATTAAATCAAATGAAAATATTGAAAATTTGTTGCTCCTATAAAAATGATTTAGAGATCGAGCTGAGTAATTAGTATGAGTTAATAATATTAAATATATATTTTTTACCTTATAAAGCATGGAATTCATCAAAATATGTATGCTCCATCTTAAATTACCTTTAATTTAACTTCTAAGCCTAAAGCTTACTTTTCCTTTAATATTTCGCTATGATTCCGAATTACTTCTGGGCTTGCAAAGAAAGATATCATATTTAAATGAAGGAGAACCTTAAATAATAAGACTTACAATAGCAAACCTTTCAATTAAAGAACTAAGAAAATTTCTACTGGCATTGGTTGCTTAAATTGTTTTTTCATATTTCGCTAAGATTTCCAACTAGTTCTGGGCTTGCAAAATATAAATCTTATTAAGGTCTATAAAAACCTGAACTAATAAACATGACAATAGAAAACCTTTTATGAAAGTCTTGCTCTTTGATTATTTCCTTTTAAAATTAAAGTCACTACACTAACATATATTTTTCTCAGTGTAAAAGAGAGATAGTGAGAGCGAAAACAAGAGACAGCCGTAGCAGCTAAATGGCAACACATGGAGGTGGAGGCTTTGGGTGTGTTGTGTGTGTGTGTGAAGAATTCTAGGAAATCAAATTGTAAATACAAGTCGGGGCGGCTCTCTCCCACTGCCATAACTTTTGCAAGTGTTGCCGGTGTGTGTGTGTGTGTGTTTCTTTTTTGCTTGGGGCTGTGTTTCCCTTCGCTTAATCTTTAATTTATGCCGTGTATAATTTGCATTTCCATAATTCAGCTGCTAAGTCGGGCTGCGTTCACGTTTTTGTCTAAGCTTTTCAAGCTTTAGCTTCTCTAATTAACGAGTTCTCGGCCAGCGCTCGATTTGTGGTTGATTTTTGTTCGATTTTCAGATTCCAGCTCGTTGAGGATTGCCGAAGATTGTATCTCGTTCTGCTCATTTCAATTTGCGTTGTTTACTTTTCTGATTACCAAGAGGCGTTTTTTTGCGAGGACTGCGAGCGAGCGAGAGGAGGAGCTTTGTTTTGTTTTCACTTAATATTTGAATAATAGGGTGTTAATCTCTTCATAATTATTCAGCAAATTTACTTTGCTTTTATAATATTTTAATGATTATTGAGGTTAATGGGATATTTGTTTTTTTTTTTCAAAATTTATAAATGGGTTTCAAATGGTCTAGAATCTAGAAAATTTGAATATTAAGAGTGGGTTTTATTAGTCCGGTTCTTGACATATTTGAGGTTTTTTTTTTCAGATTTAATTCAATTTAAAATAATATTCCAAGTATTCTAGTAATTATTTATAGATTTAATCCGTGTTCACATTTTATTGCCAATAAATCATACATATTCATTACCTGCGTAAGCTATCTTTGTGTAATAAATTGGTTTTAGAAATATATATAAATGTTAATACCGTTTTTAATAACTTAATCTGTTTAAAATTAAGTTAATTCACTGATTTATTTTGGTTTAAACCCACAAGTTATGGCTCTACTATCTACTTATTAACATCACCCTCTATTCCTATTCCTATCGTCACAATATTCTTTTCGTTGGGTTTACCTCAACAATTTCTGCGAAAGTGAAAATCATATCGCTAAATTGGTTTGCTAACCCCACTAAAATAAAGCCTTTTTTCACCAGAAAACAAAAATTGTCATCGTTTGCCCGAATCATTGACGAGCGGCAATGAAAGCACAAAAAAAAAACCTGCGATAGGTAATTTGTGATTTTTTTATTCCTCGGAACATGAATGAATATATTTTATTTACTTCTACATACTATAGGTTATATGAGGGGTGAAAATCACATAACAATCAGATCGTTATGATGCTCGCTGAACTTGGACCACAAACGAGACTACAATCGCAGCCAGGATGTAAGCAGATAACGCAAAAATGATGAGCACACAATCAAAGTCAGGGGAGCGAGGGAGCGGGGCAAAAGCGGAGGTGGACGGAACCGGAGGCACCGGCGACGCCGGTGGCTGACGTAGAATTCGGTGGCGACGAAGTGTGCCGGCACTGCCGGCAAGTGACTCAGCCTCCCATTTAAAGCGAGTCAATAAGACGCGGCAAGAGGAAGACAGTGGCGAATGCCTCTACCCAGTATTTGTTGATGTTTATGACGGGCATATTGGTTTGGGGATATAGTTTAATACCTAAGGATCAACTAAGGAAGTAGATAAAGCGAAGATATAAGGTTTATGATATAAATTACAAAAGATACACAGGAACCTAGTACATTTTCAAGGTAAGAAAACTTACAAATGAATCATTGCAATCTTTTAAAAAGAAAGTTACATACATATGATAAAACATATTAATAAAATGCATTTTTTCAATTGAAACGGTTTAATTATTATTTAAAAATGTTAAGTTAAAGTATTACATCAATGTAACTATAGCATACTTCTTAGGTTTTGGCAAACTTTGGTTTAAAATTCAACTTGATTTATTTATATTTATTAAACTGTTAAGGCTTCCGACATAAGGACATTAAATATTCACCTTTAATATCTGAATTTTATTTAATACTAATATTTATGTGTTTTTAAGTTACTGAGTATTAACCTATTCAAAATCCTATAAGTAGAACAAAGATGTTCCACAAACAACTGCGTCAGTCTCTCAAGCTCTTAACTAACTGGGGAAAATGTGTCATAAACGTATTACAAAAGCAAATTACTTTTATGAGCACCTTGATTATGACCTGTCAAGTTCCAATTTAATAAATGAATAGGGTAGGGGGAAATCTGGATCTGGTCAGAGGCTATTTTCGACCAGTGAATGAATGGTCAGCGGTGGAGGAATTTGCCCATCCATGAAACAGGTCAACATACTCAATAAAATCAGAGCCTATTTTTAAGAAACAAAAACTGCCAACTCTTGATGAACTTGTCGCCCCAATCAGAATTGAATTCAAATGGCTCAGTATCTATTTTTAGCGGACTCTCGGCCGTCGGGAACACTTGATAAACTATCTGATTGGCAACTTGCTTATCAAAATAGAAACGGGAAAACTTGAAGATAAAAAACGTGTGTGCCATGGCTATGCAAATTCCCGCGAAAACCCCAAAACGTATCTTATCTAACTGAAAAATCGTAAAAAGGAGCATAAACAACTTGTTAACAGGTCATTAAGAAACGGCACGTTTTCTTTTGTATTCCCCGCTTTATATTTGCCAGAGTTGTTCAGTGTTTTTTAGTGTTTATTTATTTATAAAATTGATTTTGTTGTTGCTGTCGGCCAGCAGCCGCAATGTCGCCATCGAGGCTATAAAATCCCCAAGGGGCAGGTAATCTTATCGAGGGTAGAAGGGCGCTGCTGCAGTGTTCCTTTATCAAGTGTTAACCTCTATACTTATCGGCCTGCGGAGCAGTTCCAGTACCACCGAAAGGTTGCCTCGATTAGGGGGTTCCTTACACCTTAAGTAATGCGTTAAAAATAGCGGCATTATGCCAGCCACGCCCGATCCCATACTGTTCAGTTACGATATCTGAACTGTGATGACCGCAGCTGCGTCAGATTCTATTTTGTCTAATCGAGCACTCGAGTTCCCTTGGATTCGATTCAAAATCTTTGTTCTACTTTTCATTCTTTTTTTATACCCTTTCGGGGTATTATAAGTTATAAGCCTGCAAGGAAGTGAAGCGTCGTTTCCGACCCTAGAAATTATATATATTTATATATATTCTTGATCAGCGTTAACAGCCGAGTCAATCTAGCCATGTTTGAGGAAACAAAAATTTTACTTGATTTTTTTGTTCGAAATTTCTTAAGTTTAAATTGTCAAAAATTCACAAAAAATTGATTTTTAAAATTAGAAATTAAATATCCTGGTTTCTTAACCTAATAAATAATAGCATAGAAAAGCTTTCCGATTTAAAAAATTATGAATTTTTGGCTTATTAATGACAGATTTTCAGGCAAGGGTATGTAAACTTAGGCTTTCCGAAATATAATTTCCATTAAATGAATAAGTGTGGTTGATAAGGAATACAGTTTATGCTAAAAGTACACTGGTTTCGCTAATAATTAGATTTGCACATAAAAGTCTCTTTAAAAATGGGGAATAGGTAACTGTTTTGAGAAGTGTTCAGCCTGGTTTACTATCTTTTTTACCTCAGACCTTACTCAATGATAGATTATTTAATATACAGAATGTTTGCTTATATCTACAGATATAATTTTTTATCCAGATAAAACCTTTTCTTGTATACATATATATATAGTTTGATTCCCTCTTACCTGCTGTGATGTGGATGTGGACTGGTGTGAGGTTTCCTTAAGACTACTGCATGAACTGGAGCTGGTGTTGATTTGCCTGCCATTTGCTGTGGTGGTGGCCACAACACCGCCTCCGACTCCGCCACCACCACCACCCACAGCCACTGCAGAACCATTCAAGGTCGTTGGCGTGACTGTCGTTGTGGTGGTGCTGCCGCCACCCCCAATGGGCTGTGGCGATCCATTCTTCTTGTGGAAACTCTCGATTAACGAAGATGCCGGACTCAGCACCCCGTTGGGCGAACTATCCGAGAAGTCTGTCATCTGGGGGGGAAAAGAGGGGAAAAGGGGCAAACATGAGACGTGTGAAAAACCGCTTTGAAATGCGAGCTTATCAGTGAAAATAGCTGAGAGAAGATTTCCTTATATGGCAATGAGTAACCCAGAGATATATGTATGCAATTGTAGAAGTCAGCACTTAGCTCTTTCTCTCTGGAATTCCAGAGAAAAAAAACCTCTGTGTTAAGTGACAAACAAATAGAGAATGTGGATTCCCCACAATTAAGTATTTGCGGAATAAAGTATTCAAAACTCTCGTTCATATGCTAAGCACGTGCCATTGAATAAGATTTATTGATTGCATTTATTCATGGGCCATATAAATGGGAATTTTTAACAACAAGAGCCATGTATCTACAACTTAATTATAATTATTCTTTAGTATATATAGAATTAACTCTTTTAACAAAATGAAGAATTAATTAATTAAGATGTGAGGCCGTAGAATTTGGTATACATTTCTTCAAACTACTAATCTAAGTGAATATTCCGATGTTTAATTTCTACATAGAGTCTCTTTCTAACTCTCAGCCTGCAATCAATTTATTGTTTACGCTTTTACCACTTTTTTTTGTGGCTAGTTAATGCAGCAGCTTTGGGTATTATTGGCGGCGGCTGGCCATAAAAAAGGCGTCAACAAGGCCGTGAAAATGATATGGCGAGATAAATAGACTTCCATGCGGATTTTGGGGGAGCCCAACAACAAACGGAACGGCCGACCGAGCCCAGGCTCAGCATAGATTCAGCGTTGATTTATATTCTTTGGCTTGCTGTTGCTTGTTGAGCAATTAAAAATTTGCATAAATACAATGCAGTGATTTATCCCCACTCGCTGGAAACGTAATTAATTTTTCTGCAATACGATTTGTGAAATTCGATTTGGCGCGTGGGTCGTGTGTTTATAACTATTTAAATCAGTCAATATGGCTGATGGCTGTGTGGGCAGGATCACAGACAATGTATGGTAAACAGTACAATGGGGGTCAAAATAATAGAATGACTAAACAAACGCTTATTAGCATTCTGAATTAGTGCTCCTACACAGTTATAAGTATTTCACAATTTTAACTATTGTGTATGCCGTTCTTTATTTGTTATTTGCAAATTTGGCATTAATATCATACGTAATAGCTTAAAGGTACAAATATTTGCTTTTTGTTGAATGAATATTTTAAGCTGTTACCTTTGGTTTATAAAAAGGCATAATAAATTACTTTGTAATGATATAATTAATCAAAAACAATTTAAATATGTTCAGTGGCATCCCTCTGTAATTATAAACATGTTAAAAATGTTTTAATTTCGTTTAAAAATTAAAATCAAAACGAAATATTTTTTATAAATGTTTTAAAGGTTAGCTAAAAGAGATTCAAAATTTAAATTCCCATTGCTATTACTCTCCCCTCAACTGTACTTAATGCACGCACTTAATGTTCGTCATCGCCAAATCAATATTTTGGCAAATTATTCAACTTCAATTTGTTTGAGAAAAAGCAAAGCAAAACCCCGAAGACCGTTACCAAGCAACCTACAAGGCGGAGAGCTTTTCCATTAAGCTTTTTCTTCGTTTATCTCTAGCTTCCGTATCTAACGCCAAGCTACGGCAGGTGGCCTCCAGCACTGGCTACACCCACTTACAACACTGGTTACTGCGCAGAGCAGACCTGCCAGGGCTGCGGTAATTAATCAGCTGTAAGCTGTAGTATTGCTCACTTTTTTTTGTTGTGGAAAAGAAAAAATCGCAGCTCTTGGCGTTATCTTCTGTTTGTCCAGTTACTGACACCCCAGAAGCGGAGAAGTGTGCAAAAGTGGGTGAAGAAACTCCGCGTTACAAGATGGAGCGAGTGTGGACTCTCGGCTGTTGCCTTCTGCTGGCCGCTGGCTCGATGGCGTCAGCATATGCCGACGTCACGACGCAAAATGCCATGTTAGGCAGCAAGAAAACGCACAAAGAAACCTCTGCGGCGGACAGCTCCTCGGTGGCTGCAGCCGGAGGGCTGTCCAGCAACGGCGTCTGCTCCCGGATGCTGCGCCATGTCTTCGAGAATGCCACGCCGCGGGACGAGCAGCAGGCGGGTGTCTTTGAGGAGTACAAGCCACAGCCGGACTCGGTTGAGCCCCTGGAGGAGGAGGCGTATCTGTGGAACTGCCTGCAGGCCTGCTGCGAGAAGCCCAAGAACGTGACCACCGGCTCCTGCAACGTGGTGCTGGTCTTCAAGGGCAAGTGCTACCACATCCGCTGCCAGAGCAACGAGGCCTGCCTGCCCAAGCAGCGGGTGCGCCTGCCCAACGAGAAGGTGCAAATGGTACTGGTCAATCCCGTGGGCGAGGCCACCTGGCCGCAGCTGCTCAAGGCGGAGGCGGCCAAGCAGAATGCCGAGATCCTGCCCTACGACGAGGCGGCCCTAAATTTCTGGAAGCAGCCACGCAGATTGGGTTACTTGGCACGCAATCAGGTGGGTTTACAACACGTACAAAGGGAATATTAATAGATCTAACTTGGGTCACATATCGACCAAACTTGATTCTGGCAGGGGAGAGCCATTGGGACACCTAAAACCTTCATCAAGTATATATAACATATAGTAATAATCCCAAACCTTATCCTCCTAGGAAACTCCCGTTTACGAGGACGACGACTTCCCGTTGGCCGACAAGCGAATGAACCAATTGATCCTCCAGCCAGATGAAAACGATGTGCTGGCCAATGAAGAGCTCAACTTCTACGATCAGAACGCCAAGTTCACTGCCTGCGACCTGGAGACACCATGTCCGCCGCCTCAGCAATGTGTGCCTCTCCAGGCGAATGCGGTGCGAGGAGTCTGCAGCTGCCCCAACGGTTTCATTTGGAACAAGCAGCGCAAGTGCGTGATGGCCGCTATTCCCTATAGCTCCTACCTGACCAGCAGCAATGAGGCGGTGCAGCAGGATGCGGTCGCAGCGGCGGCCAGCGAGAACAGCTCGCCCGAGGTAGCTGCTCCGCCAGCGAAAGCCGAACAGAACAAGGATATTGTGGTGTCCGTGATGTCCAAGGAGGTTCGACTGCCCGAGCAGGAGGTGACACTCGCCGCCTTCACGGTTCCCGATGAGCAGACCAGCGACACCAAGTACAAATATCTGTGGACTCTCATATCGCAGCCCAAGGGACCCATGAATGGCACAATCTCCGACCAGAGCAAGTCCAAGGTGAAGCTATCGAATCTCTCGGAGGGACTGTACACCTTCAAGGTGACCGTAACCGGAGACAACGGAACCTTTGGCGAGGCAACAGCGAATGTGACGGTGCTGCCGGAGAACCGCATCAACCAGCCGCCGCAGGTGATCATCTCGCCCAGGGAGCAGATTATCCGACAGCCCACCACGAACGCCATACTGGACGGTAGCACCAGCACGGACGACGACAAGATCACCAACTGGCACTGGGAGGTGATCTCGGGCCCAATTGGCTACCAGCCAGTCCTGCCGGAGGTGAACACCCTTCAGCTGGACCTCACCTCGCCGGGCAACTACACCTTCAAGCTCACCGTGACCGACTCCAATAACATTACCAACTCCACCACCGCCACGATAGCAGTTCTCAAGGAAACCGACTATGCCCCAGTGGCGAATGCCGGGGATGCCGTCATCTTGTATCTGCCGAACAATAATGTCACCTTGAACGGAACTGCCAGCTCGGATGATCACGAAATTGTGGCCTGGGAGTGGACCAAGGACGCTAGCGATGAGGCCAAGGCTGTGGATATGCAGAACACGAGAACTCCGTACGTTCAACTCTCCAATTTGGAGGAGGGCATGTACACCTTTGTGCTGAAGGTCACCGATGGCAGCGGGCAGTCCAGCACGGCCAAGGTGCATGTCTTTGTGAAGCCTCCAACGAATTCGCCACCAACTGCAAAGGCTGGCACAAACACAGTGAGTTAAATGTGGCATAACTTCCAGATTAGATTAATATTTAATATTCTCTCGTAGACCACCAGTTTGCCCATCAATTGGGTGCTGCTCAACGGCTCCGAGTCCAAGGATGACATCGGCATCAAGAGCTATCAATGGAGGCAGCTAAGTGGACCCAATAATGCAGTCATCCTAAAGTCCAACTCATCGGTGAGCGAGCTGTCAAGCTTGCGAATATAATATTAATTAATTTCTTATCCAATTTCACAGATTGCCAATGCCACCTCCCTGACGTTGGGTCTCTACGAGTTCGAGTTGAGTGTAGCTGATGAGAATAACAACACGGCCACAAACTCCACTTGGGTGAAAATTGTGCAGGGTAAGGGGACATAACAACATTACTTTCTTTCCAAATACTTAAATAATAGTATTATTTTTAAATTAGAACGCAATGCCGCACCCGTGGCCAATGCTGGCGGGGATCATAGCATCACTTTGCCCGCCACAGCCATATATTTCAATGGCACAAAGTCTTGGGATGACCTGGCCGTGGTCAAGTACGTTTGGACACGCGAAGACAACAGCTTGGCAGCAGGTGTCGTTGTGGCCGACACCGACAAGCAACCCGTGATGATTGTAAGCTAAGAGATGGACCTAATCTAACTTATATTAATCTGGTTTACTCTCTTCCTTAGCTAACAAACCTGGTCCAAGGACGCTATGTCTTCAAGCTGACGGTGAGCGATGACCAGGGCCTGACTAGTTCGGATACTGTTAGCGTGAACGTTCATCCCGATCCCTTGTTGATCCATCTGGTGCAAATGACCCTGCCCATGGGCGTCTCAGTGCTCTCGCAATCTGAGCTCGATTCGGTGGTTCAGAAACTGCAACTGCTGCTGGGCGATGAGAACCAAATCCAGGTCAGAGAGCTCAAGTACGATCTGCACACGGATGCGGCTGTTCTGGTCTTCTATGTGAACGATGGCCAGGGAAAGCCCCTCAATGGCCTGCATGTGGAGCGACAGTTGAGGGCTCAACTTCAGAAGGATGCCTCCATACTGGGAGCCCTGTTTGTGGATATTCGCACCACAGTTTGCCAGAACGACTGCTCCGGACACGGCAGCTGCAATCCCACATCGAGAGCCTGCATATGCGAGGCATTCTGGATGCCCTCGGCGGGTTACTTCTTTAGCAATCAGGAGGCCAACTGCGGTAAGTAAACCGGAGAGCACTTTGTATACGATCCGAATACTTCATGTTTATTATTGTCTTTCAGATTGGTCCATATTGTACGTGTTTGTCGGTGTAATTGTGGGCTGTTTGCTGCTATCGGGAGTTTTCTGGGGCATTGCCTGCGCGTGCAGGCAGTCAAAGCCGCGTCTTCGCCAGAAAGTGCAGAAGTATGCGCTGATAGGCAACCAGGATGAGGAGGCAGCCAGTTGTAAGTCGATTGGAAGCTTTATTTATAGAGTTGAGTAGTACATTTATGTTTTCCCGCCTAGATTCGCGCAACACTTCCCTGACCGAATCGGAAACGGATTCCGACGTCCTGTTCGAGACACGCACAAAGTCCAATGGAGGCCTGGGCAAGCACAGGTCGCACAATCACCACGGAGGACATGGAAGCAGTGGTGGCAGTGGCGGCTCCTCTGGCCGCGATGGCCACAAGTTGATGGCCCAAAAGCTGGGCCGCAAGATCAAGGCATAAACTTAAGCAAAACGAATATATGTGTGTGTTAGTCGATCTACTATACACAGGGGTGGAAACAAGAAAGCAATTCGAAACGGAATCCTTAACTTTTCCTGCGACACCCCTGAACAGTGTGCGTGTGTGATATCTATTTGTATTTTCTATATATATATATATATATTTACTCGGAGATCTTTTGTACTTTCTGCATACTTGTATGTAAACGTGAAGTTATGATGTTCCTTTATGTGCAATTATCGTTATTTACTGAATTTTACCTTAGTTAAGACACACTTGTTTGTATTATTTAGGCTGCTGCTGCTGTACAACACAAACTATTGTTTTACGTTTACTTTTAATCCGCTTTTACCTCGATACTTTTTTACGTTCATGTACATATATATGTAGAGATAGCTGTTCACAATCAAATGTAACTGACATGTAACTGCTTAAAAGTGCATTATGCCCCGCATTAAACGAAACCCATTAGATGACATACACTTTGTTTCGATTGGGAGGGGAAAAGGCTGGGGGAAATCAAGGTAAATCAAGTCAAGCATCATTTGTAAGTGCCTATAACTCAACTGATCAGTCATTTATCACATTCGGCACACTCTTTAGCCTGATTTGTATGCAAAGGCCATCTCAGCCGACCGAGAAGGAGTACGCTCAATGCATTCGAAAATACATCTTCCTTTGACGGCTGCTGACGATGTTTACACGACTCTTGTTGACTTATCACAGATTTGCTGTGTTTTCTGGCAGCTTCTTAACCCCGCAGCAGATTTAATTCAAACATTGACGCATTTCAGCCCACACACACATGTCGCCAAACTAGGTTCACAGGCGGATCTCTTGCCAATTTTTGCACAAGGAAAAAAAAAGTAACACCTAGAGAAAAAACTAGTATTTAAAATGGTTTACCAATCTTATCTTTTCGAATTGAATGAAAATGTGACAAGTTGATAAGAGAAATATGCAAAAGATATAGCCAACAAATTTTGATAGGTTTAAAAAAATCATTTTGATAAAATAACAGATTGACATGTCCTCAGATTAAAGCGTTTGGTTTGGAGAAATGTCTTTATCGTTGAGTAATTTTATTGATACTTTTTTATAAGTTGTCTAATAAGCTTAAGTTCGTCAACAAAAATTAAAGTATACGAGAAGAAGTAATATTGAAATGTGTTGGAAATATTATGAAACCATTATGACAAGACAAACTTACTGCTTTAAACTAAGTAATTACGTAAATTTAATTAGGTATTAAAAATAAGGAACTTCAATAGAACTTCAGACAAAGTATAGACAAATTTTGAAAGTTCCTAAGGCAGTTTATTTGAATGAATTAGTATAATATTAAATTAATATATACAATGTACATTTTACATAATTATTAGTTTGTTCCAAGCAATATAATTTTTATCGCTTTGGTCTTATAATTTTTCTCTCTGTGTAACAGCCAGCCAACTGTGTGTGTTACGTTTTTTGGCGAAATATCTTTAAGAGTGCCGCGCTGATTCGCTGATTCAGTCTGAGCCAGGGGCTTAAGTATTTGCGTGCTTGTTATTGATTTTAGCCGGATTTGGCCGGCTTGGCTTGGTCGTGGTCCTGACCCCCGTCCTCCTCCTCCGTCGCCTCCACCCCCTCGACTGTCACGCGCGACCCATTTTTCACAGCTGGGAGCGGCCGAAACACGCGATTTTCCCATATCCCCTCCCAAACCCAAACCTCGAGGCAAGTGTCCATGTGGCGCCTACAGCCTGTCGCCTGCCACATGTCATGACCACTGTACGGCTGTCCTTTGGCTGTAATTACCCCAAACCTTAGAGGGTTTTGCATACCGAAGGTGAGCAAGGTTCTTGAACTCTTATACAAAAAAAGATGGAGATGGAGGAGGAGCAGCGCACACCCCACACCCAATGGCCTTTTCGCTTTTCTTGGTATTTAAAGCCCGCTCAATTGTTTGCTTTCCCCTCATAAGTCTCAATTAAACGCCTCTTGCCCCAAGGAATGCCACATTCAATGGCCACTTCCACGAACTCTTCACAAATAATGAATTTTTAATTTCTTAATACCCGATGGATGGCCAACTAATTTGCATGATCTCTGATCCGAGTTCCCGCAGCTGCTGGCGTTGACAGCTTACAGCTGTCGGAGTTGGACAATAACAATCACATCTTTAGAGGGTTCCCCTCCCTCATCACCCAACCCATAGCAGGTGGCTACTGGAATTATTATCATTATTTTTGTCATTTGTCAAATCAGCCAAAGCGACAAAAAAAGAAACGATTTTTTTGCTGTTTGTTTTGTTTTAGAGGTGAATTCCTCTGTCGCTTTGAGTTATGGCCATTTTGCATAAATTAAGTGATGGCTTTATTTTGTTTTAAAAAATGATTATTAAAACGCAAACGAAGAAGGTATTTCACATAATGGAATTTTGACAGATAGATTGATTTATGTGGTGCGAATAAAAAATAACATATATATAGAATTGTACTTGAAGTTAATCAAAGATTTAAAAGTTCATTAATTATGTGATTAAATATATACTTACAAACACTTCTTAAATTATAGCATATTTATTGAAACAATTAAAATTTAAACTTTTAAAAATTATTGAAAATTCAAAGAATGTTTAATGTCATTTCGAATTTCCGTACAAATATTTTTTGATTATTTTTGCGACACCAAAAGTAAACTTTATAATTTTAATAGCTCATAAAAATGTAATATTTATGCCCAAGGGTATTCCCAAGTCGTCGTAACTCGTTGACACTTTTAAGCTCTAAAGTCATATTTTATCTTAAATTTTAAACTTGATGATTAACAGAGTTTTATTGATTTATCAACGCATTATTTGTGAGGACTGCTCACGAATTCCTCGACTAAAACCCTATCAAGGTTAGCGGTTTTTTTTTTGTGTGGATTTGCATTCGATTGGCGGTTCACTTCAGTTCAGTTTCGTTCGGTTATATATTTCATTAAAAAGTTATAAAATTGTATCAATTAACATGCGAACGCAATAGGGGAGGCAAGCCAGAAAACAGAACCCGTAATAGACTGGCTTTTGTGTTCCTTTTTGTTTGATTTTTATGTGATTTAATGAACACCACATTTAAAATTGTCTCTGGAGGCGCGGGGGGCAGATGAGGGTGGGCGGGGAAGAACAACATTTTTGCAAGAATCGTTTATAAAGGAACAAAGCGAAGGGGGGAATCACATAAAAATACAAAAAAATTGGCACACGAGACAACGGTTGAGTGATTTTTAATGTATTCGTGACAATAATTTTTGGGCGCTGCTGATACGAGAATAAAGGGGGGAAGGGGGAACGGGTTGCGGGTGGCAGCAACACCATAAAATGCTTTGTCTTGTCTGCTTTATTTGCGTTTTATTATTGTTTAATTAGTCCCTGGCATTCATCTATGAATGCCAAACTTTGTTTGTGTTTGCTGGCAACACCAGTGGCAGGCAGTCGTTGCAAAAGCCACACCCCCTTTTCAACCCACCGCTTTTCCGAACACACACAGCTAAAAATATAGAGATGATATTAGAAGGTCAATTTTATAAGAAAAAAAAAGCTTCAATAATGCATTTATAATAATATATGATATATTTATTACAAATTTTCTAATATTGGAAGGTCAATTTTATATTATTTTATAGAAAAATAAAGTTTCAATATTGCTTTTATAATAATTTATGATATATTTATTTTAAGATCTCGTTTTGATCCTTTTTAATATTAAATGATCGTACCTTAAGATAGGTCTTATAAATATTTATTAATTACTAAGACTCAAAATTAATAAATTAGCATTGTTATAATATATGATCGTTACAATATATTATATATTAGTTTTATAATCTCCAATAGATCTTATTTAATATCAAATGATCGTTGATTAAAATAACTCTTACGCAAATATTGAAATGTAAGATAGAATTTCAATCATTCAAGTTAAAAATGATCTTTATTAACTTCTAAGTTATATGAACAAATTTCATAAAATATTTTTTCGCAGTACACTCTCCCTAATCCCCAAAACAAACACCCACCGAGACTTTCCTCGCTCATGAAGCAAGTTTATTGTTCTAGGGCGGCAAAATTCAAATGCGAAATGGAAACAGAAAACAAGAACAGAGAATGGGGAAAGAATTGCAAAAACAAGTATAAATGTATATATAGCACATCTGTAAGGCGAAGATCTAGTGTGGGCCGAGTGACATCTCGAGAAAGAGGAGACAACAAATACGGAGACTGTTCCCCAATGGGTTTCAGGTCGTAGGTTGAGGCCGTTGTGTGGGCGCGAAGGCGATAAACAAGCTGGAAGTGCAAACAGTGAGTGCAAAAAGTTGATGAATGCTCCCTTCGAATAGTAAACAAAAGGGAAAAGTAAACAGAACTAAAAAGGGGCCATAATATTTTTAACAAATGGAGAAATTTTCAGTTTTCTTAAAAAAGATAACAAGGTCATAAAAATTGTGCTTTATTATAGGTCCAAAAAAAGATAGAGGTCATTAGAATATGGACATTAAGTGTTAACATTTTAAATAATTAATTGTTTAAGTGTCAACAAATTTAATAGGAAATTTACAAAAAGTAAGTACTTCCACGAGCTTCTAATAATAAGCTATATAACGCTCTACTGGTGATTTGAACATAATTATTTACCTATTATTGGTTATCTATAGGAAAATATCCTTTTTATGAATTTATGATTTCTTAAAATTCTGTAGCATCCCCTTGTATATTATTGAACCCCATTCTAAGTATAATTTTCAATCCAAGTAAGCCGCACTTTATAAACTCGTTACAAACATAACAAAACTGGGCCCAAAGTCGAGTGTTTAACAAACTTTACAAAGCCGTTAAGGTCGTCGTTGGCTCTTAAAAAACTATTAACTATTAACTAGTAAGCTTTAACATAAACATGACCTTTTTATGACTGGGGGAAAGGGAAGGGGAGAAGCTGCCATAAATCAAGTTCTGCCAATAGCTTGAAATATGTATGCTTATGGCACTCACTGTCTTTTCGCTACTGTCACCTTCGCACAAGGCACTTACTGTGCGCCAACTTTTAGCAATTCAATTTTTGCACTTTCCTCTTAGCTTTTAGGTCTTCGCTTTCAGGCAATAATTTGTTGGCGATGCACCTGTACCTGTGCACAGCACACCTGCACCTGCAATGCAATTTGAGTACTCAAAGGTAGCAGCAAATCGGATGAATATAAGGCGGGAGAATATTTACGATGACAGGCAGCCAGCGGTATTTTCGCTCCGCCAGCAAACTAGCTTTTCTATTCAAATTGCGATAGATAATGCAATATTCGCTGAGCCAGGGAAAATCGCCGGCGGAAAATCGCACAAGTTCAAGGTCAGTGCCCATTGCCATTGTCGAGAGCTCTGTGTGATTGCACCGCGGCATTTGTGTCTGCTCTCGTCTGGGGCAAGAATCGCAACTGCAACTGCAGCTGCAGCTGTTGCTGCGGCACATGGTATGGCAATTAGTAGCATCTGCAATTTGTCTCATTAGCCAAAGATTAATCTAATGCGCTCGAATTTGACGTTACATTTAGCCAACTGCGTGGGTGTGCGACTCACCTGAGAGCTCTGCCAAAAGTTAAATCGAGAGGAAAGAAATAACGAGCTCGGGGTTTCGCATAGTTCTTGGAATGAAAAGTTTTGATTGTACCACAAAGTAAGGGTAAGGTTTTAATAACAACGTTTAAAAAGCATAAAACAGATTAGTATTTTAAGATTATAATATTAAGCAAGAGATCTTCATGTGCGTCTCAAGCATTGATTTGTTTTTGCAAACTTAAGATTGTGGTGATGTACATCTCTTTGAAGTCAAAATATCATTCATTTTTAATACTACTACTAAATGTTTTGTATTTATTTATTTTTTTATTTTAAAAGATTAGATATAATATATATTAAGTTATTGATCAATACAGAACTAGTGACTAAGACTCTAAACTACACGATAAGCGCATTTCTTTACTTGGTGAAATGTAGAACAAACTTATCGTGCCTCCAAAATGGGATTTACACTTCTTGATATCCCTTTAATACTTTTTATATTCTTTAGACAATCTTTAACAATTTATTCGTAACCACAAGTCGAGTCAATACAATTGTAAATAATATTTTCAAATGTAATTTCGCCATTGAATGAAAATACAAACTTTCCTTATAAGGTACAGAGCTGAGCTTTAAGATAAGAATTCAGTTTAAAGTTAATACGGGGTGAATGTATTTACATGTCAGTTTCTAAGTAATAATTCACCAGTAATTAATAAAATTTCTTTTAAAATGTAGATCTAAAAGAAATTCGAATTTCTCCCTATAAGAACGAATTTCTAAAAGAACTTCCAGAGCAAGGGTTGTTTTTTTAGCACAACGCCATTCCGATTCTCATTCCCATTCCTCCCTTTCTGCTCGAACCTAATGACGCATTTTTGAAATGGAATAACAAAGTCTGGCAGCGGGATGTTACATTTTGGGAAGTGTGGGGTCGTCGGGTCGGGTCAGATTGCAATCCCTGCAATGTGGGGGTTGGGTGTGTTTTCACCACTTTGATTGCCCGATTGCGTGGGCCGGGCCAATGTCTTTGGGACAAGTTTGTCGCGCGCTCGCGATTCGATAACAATTGCTGGCGTTGCTGGCTGAGATAAGCCATAAATAAACGGCGGAACCAGAAAACATTTCACCAACATACGCGACTCATATCTATGTAAGAACCAAAACTGGTTTCCCAGATTCTTTTTTCACCTGGGTGAGCTGCCAGCCAATCTGGGCAATCTCTCAGGTGAGTGAGTGAGTGCGAAGACCAGGTAAAAGTGCCAAATTGTACGAGTTAATGGGCTCTCTCTCTATAATCGCTATAAGCATAATCGAGGCAATCGACCATGAAGCCGAGCAGCGCGGCAACTACGCAAAACTATCTATAAGATACATTATCCATTACCTATCTACCGAGGGTAGGATGGGGTCGTTTTGTGTACCCCTAATATAAACATTAACACGTTTTTTATGTCTTTTCAGCGGAATAGTTTCAAATAGAATTTTCTGTTGCTAAAATCTGTGCTTTTGTAGGAAATATTTGCAATATTTGTGTTGAACATCCCGTGTGGATAAAAGTTTACAATTTTTGTAGACAAAATGTATTTTCTGGGCAATAAAAATTAATTGTAAAACTAAAATAGGAGAAATTTTGGCTTTTAAAAAGAATAAAACATATGTTTTTTCACTGTAAATGTATAGTTTTTAAACGGAGTATGTTTTAAATGTTTTTATATTTTTATATATATTTATATATATATATTGTTAAACTACAGGGAAATGTTTATATTTATAGCGATCTAAACATTCCAAATAATTTACACTTTGTATACTTGCTTTGCTTTTAGGTATTAACAATAATTTTAGGTTCCAAAACTAATTTTTTGTATTTTTTATTCATTTTTTAACATATACAAAATTCTATTAAAAGGTTTACCTTTTATTTTCACTTCACAAGATCAACATGTTCACACTTCACTAGCATTCTTACGGATCTTAATCGATCTCCTTTTTATTTATATTTCAGTAGCGTTCGCACTTTAGCCGTATAATAAAATAATCGTTATTTTTTATTGTGATTTATTAGTTTGCCTGCGATTTTATTTAGTATATGGCCCGCACTCGAGTGCTTCGATTTGATTTCAGCTTTTGCACGCGCGACGGCGACGAACACAACTGAGTTATGAAAACTGAATGAAAAGCACAAAAGCAGGGCAAAAGTAAACTTGTTTGCCGCCTCGCCGCCACCCCAAACAAAAGAGCGAGAGAGAGAGGGTGAGACACAAACAGAACGAGAGAGAGAGAGGGAAACAGAGGCAGCGGGAGGGCTTTCCGAGCGCTTTTTTATTTAACAACACTGGCAGAGAGCAAAAAGGCATTGCCAGCTACTAAAAAAGCTCTTTTGAAACTTGTTGCTCTTGTTATTGTTTACAAAATCTCTCTTTGTCTCTCTCTAATTTCCTAAAAAAACATTAATTACTGCGAGAGAAGTAAAAAACATGTGTGAAAGATCAAGAGAGTAAAACACAGAAAAATTAATTACTTCTTGACCAGTTTGTTTATAAAGATCAACCTTCCCTTTCTAGCAAACTCTCTTTATCTTCCTCCCGTTCTCTTTCTCGCCCGCACAACCGTTGCAAATTTGAATTAAAGCTTCTCCCTTATGATCTCGTAATTGCGTTGAGCCGCAGCTTAAGTGAACCGTGTGAGATCTACGAAGGCGCCTCCGGTCTCTGGGGGTTTTCCCCACCCAACCGTCTATGGAAAATCATCTTAATTGAATTCATTCACAAATTACATCTTTGAACTGGTCCAACCAGTCGTTTTATCTGGGAAAAACATCTACGAAATTGGTGCCATAAGTCAGCAAATTAAATGAAAGGCTATTCGGTAAATGGTTTTTATTGATGTGGTGTTTCGCCTGGTCTGGAAATATTCTGAATCACTGAGCAATTGCTTTTCAAATGGATGTAAACAAAAAATTAATTCCAGAGATTAATCCATTTGTAGCGAAATCCTAATAAATTTCGTAGTTTTAATAGACTTGTAAATAAGAAATTTATTAGCCATACTTTAATAATTAAATTGTTTGCAAAATAAGTAGAGTTCTATGATTATTTGATTTGATTATCTTTTCATAATAATTTAAGGGTTCGAGGTATTTCAGTAGGATAAATATAATAAATATATAATAATAATTCTGATAATTTATAATATAATATAATTTATAAATATTACATTTTTTTTGTTTCATTATATATCCTAAAAATTTAAGAACCTCTTTCCCAAGCTAAAAACACATAGATCTAGTAAAAGTCTTAGCATTTAAATCTTATAAACAGATGGAAATGAGAAGATATAAAAGATATATCTTAACATTGGCCCTGGTTTTTCCCCCAAAATGAGAAATGGATGGGGAGCAAAAAGTAAATCCCCCGATCTCAGGCAGGGTCTCCTGCTCCAACCGTCCGTTCATCCGTTCATCTGTCCGCCGATCTGTCCGCCGATCTGTCCGTCGATCTGTCCGTCCTGTCCGTCCATTCCCCCAATTGACGTCAACGGCGCCGCCGACAGTCAGTGAGGCAGGCCGAAAGAGGCACGTACTGGAAATCAAATTATGTAGTTTCTACATTATATAGACAAAGTCGGCGGCGGGGCAACAGGCTATGGAAAACGGAATACAGAAATAAAACATTCGGTTCCACTTTGGAACGAGACCAAAAAAAAAAAAAAAAAATCCCAGCAAATGCGCACAACAAAGATCCAGATCTTGGCTATATAAGCAAATACAACTAAATATATATATTTTAAAAGAGCAGAAATCCTCGAGCAATCTAAGAGGGCCCCAGACTTTTCTTGGGCCAGGTCGAGAGTGCAAATCGGCAGATGCTGCTCAACTGTTCGATCTGTACAGATATAGATAAATTTTAAGTGGCCTGGGCTGGGGCCACCTTATTTATAATGAACGATTGGAAGCTGCAGTTGACGCATTTCCAGTCGACGCATTTGGCTCTCAATAAACAAAAGCCTCATGAAATTAATTATAAACAAATAGACACGATTTCGTTCGATTTATGTGCCGGCAATTTTAATGGTTTGTATTCTGTGTTGTTTTGTTCTCCGGATTTGCCAACGACACGCCGGCTCGAAAGCCTGAAAATTGTTGTTTATTTTCCAGAGCTTCGGGTTATTAAATGCGTTGGCATTAAGCACCGATACTTCGATATATATACGCGTTTCAACTTTCAGTTTGAGTGCGTTTTATGTCGGCTATATCGGGTGGCACACAGGCTCGTAAAGCGTTTCAGCTTTAAAGTGACATTTACAGCCAAAGGAGAGATGGCCTTCACATATCGTTTACAAATGCAATGGGGTCTTATTTGTTTTGATAGGTTAAACGTAGCTATATTTTAGATACAAATAGTCCATTTATAAAAATCCCTAAAAAGCATTATTTTATAAGAAAGCCATATACTTATTTTAGTTTGATCATGTTTTGCATTCAATACTTATTATATGAACGTTTTTGCTAACTTTAGGTACATACTTATAAAATGTCCCATATTCTAACTAACTACATATTAACAATGAAAAACAATGTACGAATTACATCCGTTAAAACCATACAAAAATCTGTATAGCTTACTAAAAAGGACACTCAATTGTTAAATGTTGATTTCTCAGAATTCTATTTGGTATTTTTATATAAATAATAAGTAATCGAGTCAAGCAAATTCGTTATCAAAAGAAACGTGGCTATAAAAATTTTTTATAATATTCCATATTTAAACCGGATGCATTTCCTTTAATTTGTGTAAAACCTAATCAAAGAAACCGAAATAAAACTGCAGTTTCGTTGGAATTCCACCCGCAGTGCAGTTCAGGTCAATTAGTAGAGACTTTGATGTTCCGTTTTCTATATAGAATGTCTGGTGTCTCGCACAAACAAAATCCGAATGCCATTGCGTCACAAATAGCATACGAGAATCATAAATAAAATCATGTTTTCATGTTTTTATATACGTAGGTACCTCCGTTGCGAGCGTCTGAATCTATTGTGCCTTTCACTGGCTCATTAGGAGCGCTGCCGTCGTCTGGTTCTTGGTCATTTTGGACCGCGTTTACGGCGCCGCGGGGTTAATGTACCCTGCGACCTAAACACTAAACCCTTGACTCTCACAATTGTTGGGTTTCGGGGACCAATGTCTGATTTTTTAATACAGAGAGAGCGGGGGGAGCAGGGGGATTGATTGACAATTACCTGATAATGCTGCCGGGGAAATATGAGACGCGATCGCATGGCGGCTGCCGTGTGGCTGCCACTCGAGGTGGCACTTGCAGGCTGTGTTTGCGCCAAGAGCGGACTTCTGGTCGAGGTGACAACCATGCTTGCTGGTTATTACTTTTTTATTCACTTCACTTTGTTTTTTACGTTTGATATGGAAACTACCGATCACTGTTTAAGGGGGTTTTCCCTCTGCACTCTCCGTGTTTGTTTACTTTTATTATTATGAAGCGGGCTGCTGTTCGAGGGGGTTCGTTGGCATTTTTCCTAGGAGTTCTAAGTAGCCAAAAACAAAAGCATATTTCATTTATTTAATTATTAACAAGCTCAGCAATTAGCATTCCTCGAAGGGGGTTAACAACAAAAAAACAGCAGAAACAGAGGAAACTTTGTGTAATTCAGAAGGTGTTCATTCTTTTCGGCGCGTAAACAATTTAAGAAGCATCTGGTTTTGTGCTCTCGTGCTTTATTGTGATTATTTGTATTACCAATTTGGTGGGCTTTTTGCCAACCGTTAGCCAAGAGCCGCAAAAGATTCACGCACAAAGAGCCGCCAGTGAAGAAAGGCTTACACAAGAAATGCCACAGAACTGGTTTCCGTGCCTGGCGGTGCCCCGGTGACAAATGTATCTGCAAGATACATAATACACAATAAGCACGGCTGATTAAGCCCTCCTTTTACGGCTAGAATTGGCTTGGACTTTTGAGAATTTGAGAAAGTATAGAAGCATCATTTAGGCGCTTCTTATTGATTTCGTTAATTGTGAAATAATATTTAGATATTTATATACTTTTATGATATATAATGTTATATTATATACAAGTAATTAACGGAGAAAAATCTATATAAGGAGACTTTTTTGAAACTATTTAAATATCTCTTTACAAATATTTAGAACAATAAAAGTAACTCTTTTCAAACAAGACAGACAAGAGAATTAATTCTTGAAGATTAACCTTTACCTTTATATCTTTTCTTAACGATCTTTTTAATGCTCTATAAAAGCAGAAACCTTTCTAGAAATTCCACTCCCTTTTTATTACAGAAATTCCAAATTTTTCCATCGTATCAAACTTCAAACTCAAAGATGCAAATGTACAGCCAGTTTCTCGAACATTTACAGCTTCTTTTGGACCAGACCTTGACTCGGTTTCGACTTTGGTCTGGTTTTTCACACCTCTGGGGGCGTGGGACAAGTTCAAAGCCCACCTATTACGAGACGCAGATGTGGCTGAAAAAACCCACGTGCGTTGGGCTTTCCCCACTTCCGTTCAGGGGGTCTGTCTTCATGTAACTGGCTAATGAGTTTCCGCTTGGCTAATGCAGCTGCTAAGTCCGATAAAGGCGTTAACCGCTCTTTGCTCTTTCCTGCTGCAGTTTTATTTATTTTTTATTTTTCACCGAGTTTTTTACTGCGCCCCTGTGGGCGTCCGTCTGATTGATTTCTTGTCTGCCAAAGGCGGCGAAAAGCCTACGCAACGATTCTGTTCAGTTTCAACTTGTGGTTTTCAGTTTTTCCAAGCTGTTTTGCGGTTGGTTATATGTTTTCGTTTGCTTCTAGATTCGTCGAACTGGTTTTCTGTTGTTAACTCGTTTTATTAGCCCACTAAAGACATGTATTTTAACAATTTATGGAAATTTATTCTTGAATTTTCTATGCAATCCTTTCTTGTTGTTAAATGTATGACATTTTCATGCAAATTATGGGTTGTTCCAAAAACTGTTGCCCATTCATTTTTGGTTATTTTGGGTAATTTTAAAGTCAAATTTGCAAATTAATTCTTGGTATCGATATTCCACGAATTTGTGAATTTCATTTTTTATTTCATTTACGGCACTAATTTGCGTCACTTGAGCCGTTTGGCTGCTAATTTCTTTAGTTTTCGTGGGAAAACCTCTAGAAACTTGCTTGAAATTCGAGGGAAAATGCAATTTATTTATAATTTTTATGCGTATTTATTATCAGACACTTTCCACATGCTTTTTTCTGTACCCTCGAACGTCACACATGTGACGAAAAAAAATTTTATTTTATTTTTAAGCATACATTTTGTTTCTTTATTTATAGCATTCGATAAATTTCAATGGAAATACATTTTTTGCTTTCGCTTTACGCACTTTATTCACTTGGATTTATAGCGATCTTTAGGCATTTTTCGCTATTTCACAATAAGACGTTTTACACAAAAGATTTATTGTATTTTCTTAAGGCATTCGCTGGGCTTTCTTTGTAGGTATTATTATTATTTTTGTTGCTGTATCTGTCGTTGTCTTCGATTGCGCTCTACGAACTCGACGTTTGAGGGTTCGACACAAGACTGAGGCCTGAAATTTTATTTTCTGACTCGATGCCTTCAAGATAGAGAGAGAGAATGAGAAATATATATATATAGAGAGAGAGACGAGGGAAAGAGAGCCAAGAGTGGGTGATCCTCTTCTATAGAGTCTGGCTAAAACAACTTGTTTTACTTGACGCTTTTGGCGCATTTTGTTTCGTGCCATTTCATTTGATTTCTTGTTATTTATATTTTACATCTTTAGCTTTTCGCATTTTTGGCAATGATTTGCGAGGTATTTTTTCGCGGAAATCTAGGTATGATCAGCATCATTGTTTATATTTACCATTTGTATTTATTTGTACGACTATTTGCTTTTATTTACTCGGTCTAAGCAAACAGAAATCATCTCAAGAATCGATTCGACACGTGCGATTTTAAATGGCTAAAAAATCTTTTAACATGTTTTTTTCCGCTTCTCTTTTTTTGTGTATTTTCTGGCTTTCTTTCAATCTAATTGATTTGTTGGTATTTGTTTATCAATTGCTTTTTGTTTGGCGTTTCCAGGAAATGCCAAAGTGGAGCGAAAATAAGCAAAAATAAATCCGATTGAATGAAGAGTGCCTTGAACCGATGTAAAGAGTTCGTTGCGCAGCCGAAGGTGGCTCCACCTACAGCTGGTATCTGTGCATCTGTCGGATACTCTGAACAAGTTGTATCTGCGGTCGCGTCAGATTCACGCAGCAAGGCCACTGGCTACTTTTCCACTCTTCACGTTATGCAATCCATATGAGCTAATTCATCCATCATCTTTACCACCAATCTGTTCGCGAAAATCCAACGCATCCTTCAGATACTTTCGCTATTCGGGCCAGCAAATTAGTCACATCAGTGGCACACTTTTCCCTTTCCTTTGATCATTTTTAAAGAAATGTTCAAGTAAATCACAACTTTGTCAAGTGCCAAGTCCTTCAACTGAGTCATTTGCCCATTCAGCAAAACCAAGCCATAATGGAATGATACTTTTGTTTATTCGCAATTAACAGGGATCACTAGAGAAGTGGAACCACTATTTGAATCTTAAAATAATTATGAGTCTTCTTTTAAAGTACCTTTTATCTTCTAAAGTAACTGTTTTAAATGTTTCTTTTACTTTTGAATTAAAAATAAGAAGAGTGCCTTGAATAATCAATTGAACAGCCTTTGTAACTATTAAATAATTATTATACTATATTTTGATTAAAGAGAAAATAGTCAGCATTCCAAATAATGCATGAATTGTTTTTCATTCCATCAATTTTAAGGATCTTTAAAATACAAGAAATGTGTGTTAAAAGCTAGAAATAATTGGGAATTATAGAAACACATCGGAGAAATTCCCCTTAAACTAGGTTAATAATGAGTCCATATGTATGAAATTCGCAATATAAAAAATATAGTCTAGACTAATATTCCTCCAATCGGTTCACTGAATCGAGTGCTCACTGTATTTGTATTTTCTTTACTACGTGTCTCAGTATCTGTATCTGTATCTGTATCTCAGCTGGTGTATCTATGTATCCAATTCATTCAGGCTTTCGCCTAAAACATCTGTGAGTCATCATGAGAGCCGTGATTGAAGCTCCTCCAATACCAACTTGCACCGATCACGTTGCCACGAAGAAGTTTTCAGCTCTGACTCACCATCGTGGGAGCTTTGCATCCGCATCTAAGACGTAACTTCCAAGACTTTACCCATATCTTTAATAGCAGGAAAAATAAAGAAGAAAGAGAGTTGGCACGCCTTCTTCCCGCCACGCATGCGCTTCATCATCGTCCGCGGGCTTATCGTTTTATTTTCTCTCAATTGGAATTTTCATGCGTAATTGATTTTTATGCATTTCCCCCTGGTTTCCCTCTTCGAGGTTGTTTATTTATTTATATGCAAAGCGTGCTTAACACGTTTTTTTTTTCTCGTCTCTCTCTTACGTCCCTTGATTTTTGTGATTTATTTGTGACTCGGAATTGGGTCACTTGAGCGCTGGCCAGGGAATATAATTCCTCGATGCAGACCTTAAATCGAATGTACAAGAGAATTGGGGTTCTGGTTTTCGAACTTAGGTAATTTATGCCGAATCTGGAGGGGTTCTTACTGATTAACAAGACCCTGGAGGCAGATTAATGTAGGAATTGATATTACATTTCCATTTTTTATTTTAAGAATAAGAACTTTCCAAATGTTCAAGCAGATAAAGATTCGGTTAAGAAAAGTTGGCTGTGAGGAAAAGGGATTACACCTTGACTGTGCTTGCGTTTTACAGCACATTTTGGTCCTTAACAGCACTCTGTTAATGTTTTTCGTTTGGATAAATTAAAGGAGAGTAGAAAACGAATATGCTATACTATAAATTTGTCTGATACTTGCTTTTTTCGGTTAGATATCAATCAAAGGCCTTAAGAGTGAGGGTAAAAATAGGTACTTAAGAAGTTACTTACAAGATTCAATTTAAAAATTGTTCTTGCGTTTTACAGCACATATTGCAGCTTAACAGCACGCTGTTAATGGTTTTTTGATCGGATAAATTACAGGAGGGTAAAAAACGGATATGCTTTACCACAAGTTTGGGTAATACTCTTTTTCAGTTAGAGGCTGGCTTTAACAGTGAGGGTAAAAATCGGTCTGTATTTTACTTTCTAGATTCAATTTAAAAATCAATTTCTGGAGGTATTTGTAAATATATTTTTTAACTCATACTTTTTACTGTAAACCAATAAATGTAGTAAATAGCACCATAGTAATAAGGGCATTATTGAACGCTAAAAGCTCGAAAAACTATCTGAGGTAAAATCTATTAAATGGTTAAATTGCGTCATTATTCACCTGTTATCGAACAAGTTATTATGGAAACCCTTGGTCCCTTCACAAAGGTCTACCAGAAATGTGTTTACGATTTCAATTAGATGCTGGTCATAAATAACGGCGGCTAATCCCGATCGCGACACCTTACAAGCATCCGCATTTACACAGACACACTCTCGGGCTGAGGGGCTAATGCTAATGACACCATCCGAAAAAAACACACACTCCACACTCGAAACTCAGACAATTTGTTTTGATTTTGGCCGTGAACTGCGTAGCATATCAAAATAATTCAAGTTTGTCTTTTGTTTTTACCTCGGCGAAGCATATCTATTTCTATTGCTATTCAAATCCGAGCGATGCAAACAGCAAGCAACAAAAACAAATGACATAATTGTTGATTTTCTGAATTTCGAGCCAAAGGAATGCGAGTGGAGGTACTCACCTTGACAGTGGGCATTAGCTGTGCATTAACTTTCATGTCTGAATCGAGATCAGCTGGTTGGTTGGTTAGCTCCTGATAGGTCTTCTCTACCGTGGAGATCGTGATCTCGGGACAAAGTGGTTGTTTCTTGGGATTATTATCTCTGGAGACGCAGTTGGTCAGGGATAAACGCCGCACGCTGCCGATGCGAAAGGTGCCTCTACCATCACCACTCGACTTCCTGCGACTCCTTCGAGCCCTTACGCTCCTGCTGTCCTCACTCTCCTCCTTCTGGGGATCGGTGTGGGTAATACTCAATGTTGTCTTCTTGCACCACAAGCCGCTCAGACGATTGCCCATGCTACACGGATATCACATTAACTCTTCGCGGCTTCTAACGATAAATAGTCTTGAAATGTGTGTGCTGATTCTCAAGGGAGAGATGAGACTGGGGAATCGGAGACGAACCGCTGCGCATCTCAATTCGGCAAATACTGAATACGGAATTCTGGCCGAAAACCGCAGAATGCCAGACCCAAAACACAGTTGTCCGTCCGTTTATAAGTAGCTTTCAGACACCCCTGTCCTCTCCCTCTCTCTATATATATATGTATGTATATATCTCTCTGTGTGTTTTTCGGCGTGTTTGCTGCCTTTTGGGAGCTTTGGCTTTATAATGTGAACAAGCCGCGAGCCGACGTCTCTGTTTGTATTTCGACTGGCACTATTCGCCCCTCGGTTGTTAGTACTAATCGATTTTTTTTTTCGAGTCGCTTGGCGAGAGCCCACAAAATACTCTCTGTCGCTCTCCGGGAAGATTCCCCGACAAACCCAACGGCAAACCCGACAAACCCGGCCACTAATTAATATGCTCGGGCCCCCCTGACACACAGCCAACTTCATATAATTTCAAACAACAATCTTCTGCGACGACAACGCAGCTCACGTTCTGTGCTGCCTTGCGCCGGCGATGAAGAGCTTGTCAAATAGTTAAGAACACCGAGGAGAAAGAAATTAATTGATCTACAGACAGGGGCAGGGCCATGGGAATACCCTGCCCGATCGATGGGGTATTAATAACTGGGAGAATTTTTTAGGGAACTACAAATTAAGGAACTTAGTAAATAATAGATAAAAATGTTGGGGATACTAAAGAAATTTACGAGGGGTTTTTATACCACACAAAAAATGTGTCCAAAAGTATGCTACAAATTTTACATCCTAAGAAGTATAAGAAATTTTACAGAATTTATCACACTGATCAGTCAAACTGTTCCTTATAATCATTCATTTTTAATTGAAGAGATGTATCTATAAGATTTAAATATAAAAAAAATATTTAAATATAAATAATAGGGAAAAAAGTTGTTTAAATATTTCGTTGTATAATTTTTGGCACCCTTTTAGGTGTTTTGAAAACTCCAATGATTTTTGCGGAATTGTAAAAATTGTCTCCTTTGTTAGGAAAATTAAATAATAATCGAAGTAAACCATAATAATTTTTATCAAATCGAACTCTTTTTGTAAGTCTCCTTGTAATGCCATAAATCATGCCTCTTAGATCAAATCATTACTATCAAAATATAAACAAATGTATGTTAGTCAGCTGGTCACCTTATCGGCAAAGGTTTAAACAATGCCCTCCAATATATGGGTCATCGTTTAGTTTCATTAATTAAAAGGTTGTTGGCTCATCTAATCTTTATGATCTGTTAAAACAAATGTTCGAGAATGTTCACTTTACCAGAAGATAAAACCTTAAATAATAATTTTAAGTAACAAACCCTCTCAAAAGATCAGTATACCCCGCATAGAGCATTTCGCTAACAAGAAATTTGCTTAACGACTCACGAGCCATGCTAAAAATCAACGCCAAATGCCGATTATTCATACCCGGTATATCCATCCAATAATGTGGTTATAACGCTATATACTCTGCGAACTCGTTTTTCCCTCTTTCTTTGCATCTACGCTTTGAAAACGTGCTAAATGTTATTTATTAATTAAGTTGACGCTATTTTCTACCCATTTTGGTAAGGTAAAAGAAAGAGAGAGAGAGAGAGAGAGCCCCAACGAGGGAGAGAGTTATATCTGCCCAGAGCCGGTTTTAGGAAAGTCGCCAAGTCAGGGAGTGGTTCCAGACCCAATCCCCATCAGTTCCCCAATCCAGAAAGAGTCGCGTGTGAGGTGTGAGTTATGTATTTGCTTAAATATGGCAATGCGAACTTTGGTTAGGTTTGTACAGAAGGCACTCAAAAAAGCAAAAGTTACAATTGGCATAATAGATTCTAGAATAAAAAAAAAATATTCTATATTTTTTTATATATATTTTTCAAAAAGTTTTGAGATTTTATAACAATTATTCGGAGAGTTTGCGATGCTACAATGTAAAAAACTTAGTTCCAAATATATTTAATATTATAGTTGGGAGTTTTTTTTTTGTGTATGCAAAACTATAATCAGAATGAGCCTAAAACGTAATGAAGGGGGTTGGGAGAAGCAAGGAATGAGAGGCAGCACAAGCTTGAGTGAGAGTTTATGGACACCATAAAACCAGAGAGGAGCTCCAAAGTGAGTCATGACCTTTGCTCGCTCTGCTTGTTTATAAATAGCCATCGGCAATTATTCCGAGTGTGAATTTATAAAGCCAGAAGGGCCAAATGAAGTCTAAACTCCAGGCATATGCGTGCTTGGAATACCCTCAACCTTATTTGGGGAATTATATTTATTTATATTAAAGAAATTTACTTACATTTCCATAACTTCTGATGCTCGAAGGACTCAGGCTGAACAATCTGCCCAGTTGGGTGTAATGCGTTGGAGATCCATTGCTGTGCGCCGATGATATATCCGTAAACATGGGCGAGTGGGAGTGTTCTAGAAACAAAGGGTATTTTAATCATTTATTCATTATTTTAAAAAATATAAGACAAAATTCAGTGGGTTAGAAAATCCCTCAATAAGGGTGCAAAACTATGAACTATAACACTGAATATGACATCTATAAGATTTTAATGCCTATATGCAACAAATTCGATATACATACATATCTGTTATCGTTTAGAGTTATTGTTTATCAATAATAAAAATATAGTTATTGTTTATCAATAATAACTCAAAATCAAATCATTAAATAAATAAACCAGCTTTGCTTCTAATTTTCAATGGAAACATTAAATCGTTGCATACTTTTGGTCACCTTAATAATTTAATTTAAGTATCTCGTGTAAAGAAATAAATGTAAATGTAAAAATAATTTAATAAAAACTTGTTTATTAATATATTCATTAAATTTAATACTTCTTTAAATTTAAAAAAACTTTTTCATCTATTAGTTATTAATATATTTATAACTTATAAAGAGATCTATGTTAATTTTATTTATATATATAGTAATATTCCATACTCACCGCTTAAAACGGGCGACATGTCCTTGGGAAAGGCGAACAGATCATTGTTGTTCCTTATATCAGATGAGTTCAAGGTCAAGCTCGGTTTGCGAACACCCAGGAAGTTGGAAGTGGCCGAGGC
>VNJS01013726.1:0-26436 GCA_008042575.1 Drosophila watanabei | reverse complement strand
ATGCAAGAAATCGGAAGTAGTATATAGGATATTTGAAATAATGCTTAATATTGTCTATAAAAATGTTTTGTATTATATATATTCCTCTGACATTTTTACAAATTCTTTACAAAATGAAACAAGTTAAGAAGTATAGATTTATAAATATTTAATCTACAATCAGATTAATAGTTTGACTGTAAGGTTGAAATTATAATATTTTAAAATCTATTTTCAATTGCAAGTGGATTGAATTTTTTTTTAATATATATTAAAGAATTTAACTGTAAAAACCCCTTATTTCTTTCACTGCTTGTGGACCCACACGAACACTCACATTGGACGATGCTGGGGTCCATTAAACGGCAAATACATTTATGACCGTAATTACACCATAAAATTCAAATTATATCAACAGACCAAAAACCGCACATTGTGTCCAGGCCGTGACTCAATCCTTGGGCCCCGGCCTTCGGGCTTCTGGTAACTGGGGCTCTCTTGGCCTTGCGGTTCGCCGGGTACATGGACATGGACATGACACTGGCCATAAACAGCCAGCTGTGGGCTCTGACGACGGCCTGGAGTCAAGCCTATTTAGCATAGTCGACGGCGGCAGCATCTATTCTCTTAGTACTCTCCTTGCCCCACTCCCATGCTCAATGCTCCATTCTCCATGCTCCATACTCCACTTATTTTTACTACGGGTAACTTGTAGCACAATAGTCCGGCGGAGGCTTTGTCGGCACGCCCACGGCTCCTGCCCCAGCTCCATTGCGTTCCCGCTCCCTTGGAGAAAGTCGTTGCTGACTTGGGCTGACTTGACTTGGCCCCGGCCGGATTATCCAGCAATGCTAAAAACTTTTTAGAAGTCATTAAAACCTTGTAGTGGTAAAATTAATTACTTGTAGTTGCAAACAATGTAGCCACGCCGCAAGCAACATTTCCATTCCGTCTTCTCCTTTTTGCGCTCCGCTCCTACCCGGGGAGTCCCCCTTCGCTGAAAGAGCGGGGTCCGAAGTCGCCAGACGCCGCCCAACATTCTCGGGCAGACTAAATGCATGATGGTGAAAACATATTCACTTTGAAATTTATTAACTTTGCGTGTTTTGTTGAATTAAGAATCCAAACGTAAAAGTTTCGAAAATGTTAGCTAAAAGCCGTCCGTAGACCCATTCCGAGAGTCTCATGCATATTTATATATCATTTCCTCCGCGGCAAACAGTTCGTTTTTCTCCTCTCTACTTTTTGTTTCATTTTTTTCTGTAGTGCTAAGCGACTTAAAGCTCTTCCATTAAAGAGTACACATTGTTTCAATGAGTGATGATCGGCCAAACAAGGAAGCAATATGGAATTCGAATTTGGTGGTTTTATTTAATTATTGGCTTGGCATTGCTCTTTAATTACTTGTTTTTCGGTTGTTTTCATATCATTCGTAGCCAAGAAAAACTCATTTGAAATTCCAAGCGGATATTAATATGTGCTTCTTTAATCGTGTTACTCCTTTAATCGCTTGTTTTTGGCTTGTTTTTATAAATTTTCATAAGGAAACTGAGCTGGAATAATAATGGGTGAGTTTTGCTTTGGTTTCCTGGAGACGTTAAAAAGGAAATTAAAGAAGTAAGATTATTTTATACTCCAATATTCATACGTTAATAACTCTATTTTTTAATGTTTAGAAATAACAAAATCCCTTAAAAATGCACTATTTATTTATCACCTTTGCAACTTATTCCGCTGACATGTTACATGTGCCCAACTACTTACTTTTAAATGAATTGTTATAGGTGGGCTCCTCGTCGCGAAGTGCCACTTCCGCGTTCGCGTCGGCTCCATTATCGATAAATGTTCATTACTTTCAATTAACGCTCCTTAATTGAACATGACGTATTTATGAGTTGGACACCGGACACCGAGCCCCGTACCAATCGCAGCCACGCAGGACGATTGGTCCCGGCGACAATTGCATTGCTCTTAATTGGCGGTCGCCAGAGATATATATACGTATATATGCATACAGTAGTGTGCTTTATGGGGGCGATATCGGGGCAGAGGTACAGATACAGAGATATATAACTCACTGGGCGCAGCGTTAATTGTTTATAGGCGACAAACCGAAAACTGCAGTGGCGGCAAACGAAGCGACGAAAGTGCAAAACGCCATGAATCATATTTTGCCAATTAAGCATGATCCGATGTAACCCCAGTGCCATATAGCTTTGCCATATAGTTGCCATAAGCGAAATCCGAATCAGAATCTGAATCAAAATCAAAACCAAAATCGGAGGCGCAGCAAAAGCTAGAGAGAGAGAGAGACAGAGAGGGAGCGAGAGGCATTCTTACACCACGCCGGAAATTCAATGTAGACAGCATTGGCGACTGGGGCGTCGACAGCGGTTTGTCCGTCTGTCCGTTAAGCTGTCCGCCTGTCCGCCTGTCCGTCCGACCGGATGGGCTATTGGGACCACCAAAGAACAACAAAAATGTGCACACTTTCGACTGCAGAATGCGAAAATGCGAACGCTGCACTTACACTCGCGTTTGTAAATGCGATCGCCGATCATATTTCACTCCGATCTCCCGCGATTTCTGGCCCCTCCCGACCGTTGCTATAGTCTCTCGTGTGGGGTCCCGGGACCCCCCAGGGTGTGTGTGTGTGTAGTTTTCGAGTAGCACTGTGTGTGCGAACTACAAAACTCTCGTTTAATTACAATTTGCATTCGATTTGCACACAAAAGGCCGCGCTAATAGAACCAAGAAAATTAGCTTGTGTCGTCGAAGGTCGTGATCGCGGAAATACGGATTCGAATACCAAATGCGTCATGTGCTGCAACGAACTATAAGTTTGTGAAACAACAACTCGAATTTGAATACAACATTTGAAGTTAAACAGGTCACCAAGTACATTGTCTGCCTTACACAAAAGGTATTTGAGACTGGCAAAAGGCTTTGACATTTGAAATTCAATTCTGCTGGTTAATGAGCCACTGTGTTACATGGGAACTGAACATACATTGTATGATTCAAGTTTAGATTTACACATTGTATTCAGGAAGTTTATTGATACTCCGGCTTGGTTAATAATAGTTGAAATATTTACAATTTATTGAAATTGATTTTAATACGGTATTCCTATAGATAGAAAGTATTAAAGCATGATATATTTTCTTCAGGTTTAGATTTATATTTCAATTTCAGGGAGTTTGTTGATTTCAAGCTCAATAAATAATTTTGAAATATATATATATATCACCAAAATGAGTTTTTTCTAAGGTTGGTTTTTAAATAATATATGAAAGCATATATGGAAAAAGTATTAATAGCATTTAAATATAGATTTATATTTAGATATAGTTGTCTTTTAATAAGATAGAAAAATATAATGCCATAACATGGGATATGATTCAGTCATATAAAATTACAATTTTTTAGGGAGGTTGTTAATATTCAAGCTTAATAAATGATATTAAGAATATACATATAAATTTAAGAATATATATATATAATAAATAAGAACATATGTAGAAACAGTATCTATAGCATTTATATAGAGATTAATAAATATAAATAATTTTGATTCATAATTTTTAGTCTTAATAAATTATAATAGAAATATAAAGCTAAATAAAATTTGTTAATTCAATTCCTTGGGTTCCTTAGGTTCCTAAACTTGAGTCTTAAATCTTAGATCTAAGCATTTTACAAAATTATATAAAGACTTTTACATACTTTTCTTCAATCTATATACTCATTCAATCAAATTAAAAATTCAATTAATTAAAAAAGTTTAGTTTAAAGTTTGCAATGTAAAACCTTAATATATATGCCAAAGAAATCGATTTCTTGAATGACATTAATTCGCTCTTATTCCGCTTTCCTATCGCACAATTTGTTTAGACAGGTTGTTGCATTTACATGCTGGCAGCAATTGATATACAACTTCCGCCAGTTTCCAATGAGGAAATTTCAATTGGGAAAACCTTTCACCCCCCTCGAAAGGAAAGTCTCCGGGTGAGCAGCTGAACTGTTTCCATTATTTTTTGGCACATATCCACGAGCCATCCACCATTTCATCTGCGTCATCGGAATTAATTCACAGCAGCGAACATACTCATTTAATAAACGAGAACTGCACTTCTTTCGCGTTTCTGAATGAAACCTCAGCGCTCAGCTCACCGCTGGCTGGTGGTGTCGATGTCAGCAAAGTTAATTGATCGAGCCCCGGAAAGTACACACATGCAAATAATGTGTACATAAACACCATTAACCCGAAAGCGCTGAGATCGGGCTTTGGCTTCGGGGCGATGAAAAAATCCAAAAAATTCATATAGGCAATCTCTGGGCGCGAAACGGAAATGGACTACGAGTCGGACACAAAAAAAGCCATATAGCTGGTAACAAAATTTAATTCGTTGACAGATTGCGAATGTTATAAAACCGATTTTATCGAGTTTTGCCTTTGGGCTTCCATTGGGGCTTCCGGAGCTGATAAATCGGCGACATACTTACTGTGAGAATATATATTTCGGAGATGATTACGGGGAAGGTTTTCTGCATTTTTCAATTAATTAAGCTCGATAGAATCGGGTTAACCTGGTAAAGGAAATTAAATTTATCATATTTCCCCCGATATTATTATTATATTTAATTTGGGTAACAAGGGACCTGTGATGGCGCCGCCTTATCGCCGTCAAAGAAAGCCGCGGCCATATATGGCGGCGTTCAAAGTGCAGAAAGTTTCATTACGAATATATGTTACGGATTTGTGGTTCTCAACTGACAGAAAGTCTCGCAGCTAGCCAGAAATCAATTGCCGAGCGTATGGACATGACACGGGAGATCACGAGACCGAGTGAAATCGAGAACCGAGAATCGAGAGCTATTAATCGGCGCTCGGGAGTGACAAACATCTATTAGGCGTTTAATTAAAAGTTTCGCATGAACGGGGCATTGATAGCGATGGGCCACCGCTGGCTCCACTCCACTCCAGATGTCCGATGTCCCGTGTCCGATACTCGGACAGAGTGTCAAATTCGGCATTTCAAGTTGCCGCTCTCAGATAGCGGCAAAGAGCAAACACAAATATTTGCCTACAATTACTTACCGCCGGATAGACAGATAGCCACATAGCCGTAGCCGTACTATGGCCGTATTATGTCCAAGCTATGGCCGGATGAGACAATGGTCTCGGCCCTGTCCATGTCTGTGTACATAATTGGGCTATCTGCCAAGTGCCAGTGCTGGATGGCCAGTGGATGGTCGGTGGAGGCGCTCTGCCTGGACAGAATACGGCAATTAAAACGCGATGGTCAGATATGCCGCCCGATCGAGCATGAAGTGGCTATGGCGACAGGCTGCCGATCAGAACGGCCCTCCGAAATAATATGTACACCCACAAGCCCAGGGGCAAGTCCCAACCTGTCATCACATTCTTGGGGCTAAGCACTTCTAGAATAGTTTGTCATTAAGTAAAGTTCCTATGGGAAGTTAATCACTTTATTTTAAATTTGTCAGCCTTTATTAATATGAGTTTTTAAAGTTATTTCTTTTGGGTTTTATTCTCGTTTGACTTGATAGGTTGAATGGCTTTAAGAATAAAGATACATTTATATAAATATGTTTTCATGACGTTAAAGGCCATTATTTGTTATTTATTAGGTTTTGTAAACAAATTGTAAATTTGTCAATACGAAGAAGGTTATTTACCGATTTTCAAGCAGTCTTATTCCTGCGACAAGTTTAAAACTTATGTGTATATATTGCAAATGCCTAATAAGTGTCTAATCTGAAAATTGTATTCTCTTACTATTTTATTAAATGAAAATTAAAATGATACATTTCTTTTAAGTTTACAGTTTACTCATAACTGGCTTACATAAATAAGTTATTAAATAATGCCAAAATAGTTTGCAGATACTTTAAAGGGTAACATCTTGTTTTAATTTCGTTTGATATAGTTAATTTATATTCATAAACATATATTTCAAATATTCTCCACTCTTCTCCGCGTTTTAATTTGATAATTCACATTTTAAAGAATTAAATATGGTTTAAATGTATGCAACTCCAAGTTGTAACAATGTATTCCCACTTCTCACAGACAGTTCCATTAGCCATGGAAAAAATTAAGAACGATTTAGATTCAACCGAGAATTAAATATGTAAAGTGCAAGCGTGCTTTTTCTTTATTTTAGAGAAACGGGCTCTGAGTTAACTCAATGAATCAACGCTAATTAATGTCGAAGGACAGACAATGTTGCAGGCCACCATCGGCGAAGGAGCCGAGAGCCCATCCCCGAAATTGCAACACCTGTCTCCTGGTCTGCTGGTCTCCTGGCTAGTTGGTCTCCTGGCTTGCTGGTCGAGTGACCGCTCACCTGACGGCGATGCGGAAAGTCAGTGACTATGTAATACACTGTGTTTTGGTCAGCCTAACCGCACGGACTACAATCATCCGATTAAACTTTTAAATAGATGTCAAACAAACTACATTCTGCTGGCTACAAGGACTTTCGTTGTCATCGTCCTGTCCAGTCCAGTCCCGTGGACGCTCCACGTCGATGTCTTAGGCCTGCCTGTGTGTGGCTATACCTTTATCCCTCGGGTGTGTCCGTGTCCTTGTGTGTTATCCTGTGAGTGTCCTGTGGCGATTCAACCACCGACGCTTGCTGGTCAGGGTCGTGACGGACAAATGTCCGAAATTTGAAACTTTAAATGACAGTCTTTGGATCATGTCTGGGGGTCAGCAGACACCTCTACACCTCTGATCCGAAGTGGAGCTGCCTCGGCGGCGGGGCGGGGCGGGCTCCGAAATTAGTTCTGATTTACCACTGTTCCAACAGACTGTCACTGCGGCGTGACAAGGATTGGCTTTTCGGTCGGTCACATGTCGCCAGACGCTGTGTCTGTGTGTGTCTCTGCGTATCGTGTAAACATTTCGAAGGACCACACCTGCCGGAACACGTGTACATAATTATACGTGCTGCAGAGTCCACAAAGTCTATTAACTAAGCTCCAACGGTGTGGCTTATCATTTTTTAATGAGCGACTATTCAAGCGTTTATTTACTTTACTGGCGCCACATGCACAGCCTTTGTCGCTCCATTAGATTTAATTTAAAAAGTGTTGTTAGAATGAAAAACTAATTTAAATTTAAGAGGAAGTAAAGTAGGTGAATTGTTTGAGTTATATAATATTAAAGAATATTGTCTTTGTAACCAAGTGAAACAAAAACTCAAAGGAATCATTGCTGTTCTTATTCAGTTGTTTAATATATTTTAATTTTTCTTTGAACTCAAAATGTCAACGCTCATCCCTCAGAAAGTCAGAAAGTCTTCCCGGCAAGCTGTCGTTGACAATATTCACAACAAATTTATCTTCCCCCGCCTGGAATATATTTATACGTACATATCAGTGCGTTTGGATAAGGCTCTCGTCCTCTTTAAGTGACAGCTCTTCTTAATAAAAATGAATTATCCAACATCCGATGGCGCGACACAAACAATTTGTTTCGCTTCGAAATGAAACAATTAGATTCTAATTTTAGGATCTGCTCCGAACAAGTCAATTTTCATTCCCAAATAATTTAGGTCGCAAGAAGAAGTAAGATGTGTTGTGGCGTTGGTAAAATAAAGTGGGAGGGGATCATCCCCTATCAAAGTAAGATATTCAGAAGGTTTTTGCTGACATATGTAGGATGCTTGTGAGACTTTTTGGGAATTTAAAAAACCACATTTTACGTATTAAAGTGAATAAAATAAGGCTATAAACAAAAA
Source organism: Drosophila watanabei (assembly GCA_008042575.1). NCBI lineage: Eukaryota > Metazoa > Arthropoda > Insecta > Diptera > Drosophilidae > Drosophila > Drosophila watanabei. Next base: position 18,685 of record VNJS01013726.1, on the reverse strand, counting down.
CCTTAAAAATGTAATGAATGGATCTGAATACACGTATCTCTTCATAGAACAGTAAAAACATTTTATTATTTATATATTAAAGTTACTATAATATGATGTTTAGTTCCAAAAGCAATGTTTAATGGTTAAACTAGCATATTCGTTAATAAAATGAAGAATTATTTCAAACTAATGTTTTAATTGGCTCGCGAAGCCAATATTATTAGGCAATCAAATACAGAACAGGAATTAAGTTAATTACTTAATGTATTTTAGGTAAAATTTAATTTAAATTATTTTCAGATATAATATTTTGTTTTCCTCAATTCTATGTTTCACAAATATTTAGGATTTCAATCCTTCTTGAAATATTAAAGGAAATATAAATGAAATATTTCGTTAATATATTTATTTTAACTATTCATATGCTTGAGTTTCCATTAGTTTTTCTGGCAATTTCATCAATAGATAAGCTTTAAAAATAATATTTTATGAGTTTTCAAACTTGTTATGTTAAGAGGCAAAATAAATTAGAATTAAGTTAACGAAATTACTTCTTTGCACACAATTTGCATAAAGAGCATAAATCCCAGTAAATGTCAGTTTTTCGCTTCGATGAATTCTAACTATACATAGAGAAATTGCACTACTCTTTACAAATAGGACGACCCCAGGAAATCCTATACTCTCCAAATTAGCAACCAAAATACCGCAAAATATAATTCAAAACCACAAAATCTGATGTTGCGAAAATATCATAAATCCCCAAAAGCAAACTGACACATATCGCAGATCAATATTAGCGCCTGGATCCAAACACTTAACCCCCGGTTACGTGCACACACACACATATACACACAGAGTTACACCGGCGCACAGCTACAGCTACAGTTACTGTTACAGTTACATGTGTTTCCAGCGATTTCGAGTGTATACAAATGTCTCTTTCTGTTTTCGATTCGGTTTTGCGGGGTCTGAAACACACTCGCAGGATCCATTAGGAGTGCGGAACACCAATTAAAGTTTTGCACGGATTACCAGCGCGAAGTAACGAAAAGAAACGAAAGTGTGAGTGTGTGCGCGAGTGTCTCTTGCATGTGTGTGTGCCAAAGGGGAAGAGCGGCATGGGAGCGAACGAGATGGCTCGCTCTTACTGAGCACTCTGGCTGTCTCGCTCGCTCTCACTGCACGCAGGCCTCAGATAAGTGAGCAGCCATTTTTTAACGGGCGGTGCCTAAATAACGGAAGCGCTTGGGACTTTTGCAGAGTGCAGGCGGGGGAAATAAAGGGAAATTTACTGTAGAAGGTAGGGAATTTTCAGCTGATTAGCAGCCGCAGCTGTGCATAAATTCATGAATTTTCCGCCTTCGAGGCAGAGACTGCGCGCTGCTCGATGGCGGGAATTTCCCGAGACGCCTTGCAGTTGGAAAATTCGAACTATCGGCGGGCCCCGAAGCTCCCGAAGTCCCCGAAAAAGCTCCCGGAAAAGCTTGGCAATGCAAGCTGCACCTAAACCGTACCATATTAGTCGGCACAAAATGGCGACGCTGTCGCAATCGGAATGCTACCGATAAATCAAAGTTCCCTGGGATCGAGAAATGAGACTTTACAACAAATACGGGCAGCATCCAGTGGAGGAGAGCACCAGCAGCAGCGGCAGCGGAGCGGCCTTTCATCACAGGGAATTAATCAGAGCAGATGGAGCAGCGACAACCGAAAAATAACGACGCGGCATCTCCCAAAGAAAACCGCCGCGAGCCAGCGCTGCGTTATCTCCTCAATCTGAATGAATCGCCGCCACAGCAGCAGCATCTCAGCATCGGGGCTCTTTAGTGCGTGTCCACCGCGTCAGCGGACCCTCAATTCGGGTGAGGATTGGAATTGGAATCGGGACAGGGACTGCGACATGTATTCGGATGCATCCCATTTACAGAGTATCTGCAGGGAGAGAAAATTCGGTCTGAAAGGGTACATCAAGGTTACAGAAAAAGGCTTCTATTAGGGATGGAATATATATGAAATTAATATAAAAAATATATTTTTCAAGCATTAAATATATATTTTATAGTTTTATTTTGATCAAAATTTTATTTATTTATTTTAATTTTTTCTCTCCTTTTTTAGACCTCCTTTTCCCCAGTGTACCGGTCTGTGTGCGCCTTAGCATCTGTGCCCCTGGTCAATGGCGCTTGGAGGTGACAGCTTCAGCATCAGCAGCGGCAGCGGAATGTCACCGCGGCAAGTATCCCAGCGAGAGACCCTCTTCGTCGGCAACTACACACAGTAATATATATACGCATTTCTCTACAAGGTGTACCCAGCCAGGAGCATCCATCAAGCGCGCGCCCGTTCATGTCAAATTTTAAATTCCCGAAAAATTTAAATCTAATTTTGTCGCGGAGTCTGCGGCGAGGCCAGGATGGGCCGCTCCTTTGCCGTATTCAAATACATAATGGATTTTACTTTTGGGCTGACAAGTACAAGCCCATTTAATCAATAATTAACGTAATCCATCAAGTACAAAGTGTCAAATGCACTCGCGAGCCCATCAGGACTAAAAGGATTTCGGATTTACCCGAAAAGCGCATCGCCTCGGCAGCGCGTTGACAAAAAATCAAGTTGTCGCAAGGACACACGAAACAAATCCGCGCCCGTCACATCTGCATGTCGAAAAACCAGCAGAAAACGGAGACTCCCGGCCAAAACAACCCCCGAGCCGGGGCATCCGAGAGACCAACTTTAACCCCTCCTCAGCCTGCCGTCTGTCACTGTCGAGATATCAGGAGGATATGGAATGGAAGGGGACATGGAATTGGGAAGTGAGAATGGGCATAAAACTGAAACAGCAGAAAGCAGCAGCTTATCTAAGCCGAGAAGTCGACCCAGATCATTCCCCGTCCTTATAGATAGCCCCTGTCCTTCGCTCCTGCTCTCCAAATGGCCATCAAACTACGCGTACAAATGTCCATTTTTCAATTTACCTGGTCAAGACCACTCCACATCAATAGTCTCACCACTCCCCCGCCATAAATTGAATCTGAAATGAAATAAAACCGTGCGAGAGGGTTCGGATACGATACGGATACGGGCACGGGAAGTGAGCAAACAAACGGACAAACACCCACCGAATCGCTCTATAAATTAGCCCTTGGCCAGCGACCGTTGACCAGTTGTCCAGTTGGTTTAGCTGGCGGGCAAAAGACCGTGAAATTTTCCCAATATGCTGCGTTTTATTTGCGTTTCCCTCCACCGAAACGCCACTCATCCCGCCATTAGCCATTCAGCATTTACCATTTGACATTGCACTGGCCATAAGTCTATATACAGTCGAGGTGGAAATAATAACTCTAAAAGTAGCTACAGTTGGGGGGAAATATCTTTTAGCATACGAAAGATTATAGGAATGTATTGATTAGACTTTTTCAATAGCTTTAATTGTTTCGGATATTTTATAAACATTTTAATTTATGTACCAAATTCATATTAGATATTATTATATATTTGTGCTATTATCCTGACTTCTGCTGTAGCATGCTGTGGGACCTTTCGGGAATGCTCGCATTTAAATGCCCCGCTTGACGTATGAATAAATTATGCCCCTGGTCCCCGCACGATCGATTCTTCGGCTAGTTAACATAATTTCAAAGACAAAGGCAACGCTCTACATATTATCCGAAAGGGACAAGGACTGCGACTGCAACTGGAGCTGGACAGCCGAGGGACAGTTGACAGTGGAGTAAAATTTATATGCCGCAATTTGTCAATTGTTGCAATTTCTCTTTGTGCGCGCTTGCATCTATTTAGTTCCCAAAGAATAGCCATAAAGTGCCTCATAAATAATTGAAATGTTTGCTTTCATTTGTTGTGAGCCAGCTTGTCGAATTAAAGGTATCCAGAACATCCGTTTCAATGGCCTAAAGTTATGTATTCAAAAGTAGTTTATTAATCATTATTTAAGGGTGTATTTGACTCTTAAAGATGGGTAATGAAATAAGTCAGATCTTATTCCAATAATCAACATAAACCCATTTAAAAGATATATTTAGCTATAGTTTAAGAATGTTTCTTAAGCTGCTCACAGATTATGGACTTATTGGGATCAACTTTTAATATTTATTAATATAATAATTTATAACTCATTGACTTCTCTCCTCAGGCATATAATTCCCTGAAAAAAAAAATGGCCAGCCGTAAGAGGAGCCTGCCTCGAAGCAACTCAACCAACAAAGAAGATCTGGCGTAACCCGAGTCCTTGTCGCTGGATGTACATAAGTAAATGAGCTTTAAAATAATTTAGCTATCTGCTGAGCACATGTGTTTGTTTGTTTTCCCCTGCTCAGAGATACCAGTTACCAGCTCTTAATGCGAGTGCGGACAGAGAGATGTCCCGCCTGACGTTTATGAAAAGCCATCGCAGCATCAAAGCCAATTAAGATACCGGGCACAGGCGAGGCCTCTGCCAGGGAATACTCGGCTAATTTCCGCGACAAAGCCGACAAACGATCCCAGTCCAGTCCAGGCCGCAGTCCGAAGTCTAAAGAAGCGGCACTTTTGCCGCAAACACAGGCCGTAAAATTAAGAACTCTGATTGGTAACAAATGTTTTTGTTCATTCGAGTGATAAAAACGTAGCGAACCGAAAAGATATAAAAATCTCTTTAGTGTCTGGCCAGCGCGGCGATGATAAAATATTTAAATGAGCGCCGAAATGGGAAGGCTCTTCGATCGGATCGGATCGGACATTTGGGAAATCAGAGACCGAGAGCAAACCTTAATGGCCGCGCGCACGAACTGGGACTCGAACTGGCCCTCAAAGTGGGGCTTGAACTGGGTCTCGGCTTTGACCAAAAGGCAAACAGGACCCAAGGGCAAAGTGTGAAACATCGCCAATAGCATTCGACGATAACCAGTGTGTCCCGAGTAAGTCGGTCGCCTGTCATGATTAAAAGGAACTCCGGTGCCGGCTAGGATATTAAATTACAGCAATAACTGGCAAAGACAAGGGCTAAGAGCCGGGCAGAGGCTTGCCGGCTTCCTTTTGGGTAAGGCCAAGCCCAGGCTGGAACTGAAGCAGAAACAGAAACAGAAACAGAAACAGAACACAAACGGCCACGACAAAATCATAAAAGGCATAAACAGTTGTAAAGACCCAAACCACAAAGGGCGTAGAATCAAAATTGAGCACTAAAACGTTATCGAGGAAGGCACAGATTAACTAGCCCTTTTTTTCTGCTGTGCTCCAAGCAGGTAGTTCGTTGCATCCGAAAGATACTCGTACTTGTGCGACATTACGATCATTACCCCGTGTAACAGATACCGATACGCGCAGGGAAAGGGCCGGGCCAGGCCTGGTCAGCAGGCAGACAGGTCGACCTGTCGTCGTGTAATCCCGTCCCGCCCGGCAATTATAACCATATATAGGAAAGATACTCCTCTCTGGGCAGTGCAGGATCTCCCCCGCTGGCCACGACGACCCACAGCCGAGCTATTGTCCAAAAAATTGTCATTCACAACTGTCTCGCCGATAAGAAACAATTATCGGGCGGGAAACCGGAGGACAGCGAGGAGAAATCACATTGAATGGCGCCAGTTTCACAATGAATCTCCGGGACAGAGGACAAGTCCAGCGCTTAGATTTCGTCATGCCTCTTAAAAATGTAGGTTACATAAAACTATTTATGGGTTATGGGTCAGCGGCAACAAAGACTACCAGGAGGTCGTACAAACGTGGGAATGAGATAAGGGTACCTATGCTCTTAGTCTATATGCACTTAAGAGTATTTGAGATTTTTCAAATTGATTCTGTGATCATTGAACGGAAGAAGTAAGTAAATTGATTACAAAATATATTGTAAACTTTAATATTTAATCTGCAAAGATGGCAACCGAAAAGATCAAAAGGTTCTTTAATTAATAGTTTCAAAATAATCTAGCTAATAAAAGGTTAGATTAACTGATACATCAGTTATTTCTCGTAAACATCACACACTTTCCACCCCAAATACCATTCGGGGATACAGATCCATTGATTGCGGGGAGTGCCCAAGACGCACTCGTCCTAATGGCAGCCCTTCAAGGAACATAATTTACTCCACGTGTCGGGGATTACATATTAACTATGCCACTGTGCTCATTTCGGGGGCGTGCCGCTGCAAACGCCTGCTGTTAATCTTTACCTTCCTGGATTGACATTTATATAGCCATTCAGGAAAGTGTGTATACATAGTAATATATGAGGGATAGACGTCGAATTCTATTTAGTTAGGAAATGTTAAGTAATCCTTTTCTAGAATACAACTCCTTAACTCATATTTTAGCAAGATATTTAATGCGTTTTTGTCTTAATTATGATTTATAACTAAAATTAAGTAAGAGGGCATAAAATGACAAAAAAAAGTCTGTGTAAATAAGTCATTTATATTCCGATTCGCCATTTAAATCTAAATTAATTTCTAATACAACATTGCGATTTTATATATATATTTTTTTCTAATTTTTACTAATTTAAAAGGCTAACATCATAAGGTAATTTAAAATTTGAAAAACATTTTAATTTTTAAAACATGGGTACTTCTGTAATAAACAAATGTTTTTGTCTAATAATATCTAGAATAGAATACTTTTCTGACTTGAAATTAAAGTTTTTTTTGACATCGTTATGATTTTACAAATTTTAATTGTCCAAAAAAATTATACGAAAATACCGATTCGTACTGATTTAAGGAAGGTAAATAGAAAAAAAAAAGGCCCAGCTTTCATAATTATGATTTCCAAATTTAAAAATTGTCCATATGGGTTTTAAAATAATATAATGAAATAATACAAATTAACACAGGAAAGCTTTTCGAACAAACACAACATCCTTTTTGTGTAAACAATGACCGTTTTCAGTTACAATTTTTGCAACCGCAAGCTGCGAGGATATTTAAACCTGGGCGTCTTTAATTTATTTCTTTTATATATTTTAGTTTTACATATCTTTTTTTACTTTGCCAAGCAAAAATGATATGATCACAATAGTAAAATATATAAGGTAACAAAATATTAGTTTATTTTCAATATCTCTGACTTATTAATATAAGTAAAGAGCAACATAAATTTTTAATTTAAGAATGATTTTACAGATTTTATAGATGTTTATAGAACATGGAATAAGTCATCATGTTTCTGATTAATTGTTGTATTTGATTTATATAGCAAAACAAAATTCAAGTTTTTTATTAAAGTATTTCCTTCCAATCTCGACAAATAAGAAAATCTCTTTGTGTTTCCAAAGTGTTATGACTACAAACAAATATATACATTAAAAAATGCCGCAAAAAAAAAACAATTCTGCGTGGATGGAGGCAATACTTATTCCCAATCCTCCCGCAGTTGCTTCTCATATTCAAATTCAAATCGGCGCCGGCGCCACCTGCCATCCCGTCGCTGTACTTTTGCACGATCCGCTGCCGTCGTGTAGTTGTTACCCCGTCATCCGGTTGCCTTGGCCCCCGATCTGGCCCAGAGGCCGCGAATAAAGGCGATCGCCAACGAAGCCAACTACGAGGTGGCCGCGGCAGGAATTGTCAGAAACATTGTTCTCGTTAAACAGAATCATGTCCAGTGCCCTTGGAGGTCGATCGTGGGCAAAGCTGAGCAGGGCTGAGCGATCCGATTGCGGGCCACACAGGAATCTCTCTGTCTCAGTCCTGATCCCAATCCCGATCCCAATCCCCCATCCAGATGATATAGACAAGCCAGTGGCAGGGGGCTGTTTCATTGAGTTTTTGCTGGCGGACTTCTAATGACATCTAGTCCTAGACTTCGAGATATCGTTATCTCGTCCTGCACAATCGGAGGGACAGAGCCGAGTCCGAAGAGAAACCGCAATGACCCCGATCGCCGCAGGAGCATTGTCTGATCCTCAGGCAAAATCGGATGAGCAGAGGCCTCGGAGGAGGAGTGTCTAATGCCCGACGCCCCGCTGCGAGGTGAGCACACAGCCGCCTATAATTGAGTTATACATTCGACTGGCCAACTGACCCCTCGGCGTTCGGGTTCCTCCTCCTTATTTGAGTCCTCCTCGGAGTCCTGCAGCTAAGCGGACAATGTTTTGACATAAATAAATGCCTGAATGACTTTAAGTGATGCCAGCTTACTTTGACTTTCTATGCGCCCCGAACTCGGTTTTGGCATGATTTATGGAGCACGATCCGGCGACTGCTCAAGACATTACTTTCGTATATTTCGCATTAATGGGGGATCAGGGATCGGGGATCGGGGCTGGGACGGGGATGGTTATGGTTCTGATGCTAATTCGCATTCAGGTAGTGAGCGGAAAACAATAAATACATTCGCAGCTGGCAAGAAAGAGGGGGAGATATTATGACATATACCTCTTAATATATATAAAAATGCTCAAAAAGTGGTTCACATTAAGAATAGTTATAAATTTGACATCGTATTATTCCTTAAAAATTTTAAGTATATGATTTTAAGCTTTAGAGATATTTAAAGTTATCAAGAACATTGTTGCAATAGTTCACAATTAAGGAATATTTTTATGTTAGATTACACGCAAACACATTACCAAAATTTCTACAAGCAATAAAATGTTGGTTTATATATTTAAAGAAAATGAGAATAAATATAAAATCAGTATCATTTCAATACATGACATCCTTTAGATAATTCATCTATAGTTTTGCTAACAGTCTCAACTCCTTGTCAAATAGGAAATTCATGAAAACTTTTAGGTATTTGACAGCCTAACGACTAATTATTAAGTTATTATGAACCCTTCAAACAATGATGATTATTCAGTAACAAATAAATAAATAAATAAAGTGTTGAGATGTATATGACAATTACTTTTTATAGATAAACAATTCGTTAAATTCTAATAATAGCAAAAGTTGTGGTGTTAAGAAATTTAAAATGCATTATAATTTCCATGTTTGAGTTTTTAACTCTGAGAATGATATTGCATTTATAATCGACAGCTGTTTTTTAAAGAATGTTTTTTTAATAATACAGTTTTCATAACAATATATTTCAGTCTTAAGAGCCCAGGCATTGCCAATCTAATCAAATATTATGAAGAAGATTCCTAAATAAATTTTATATAAATTCTCTTCATTATAATTTTCAAAAATTGAACATATCCTTCCTGAATGCAAACACAAACTGGTTTTATGCACACACATATAACCAACAGATGTTGAAGTAAATATGTTTCGGAGTAATAATTAAACACATAAGTATGCTTCACAAATCGCATTTCAATACATGTTGCATACTTTCGGGGTTGTTAGCTAATTTCCGTTGCAAGCGGCGTATGCGCGATCGGTACTTTCGCTTCGCAATGAATACAATTTAATTAAATCAAATTATATGATAAATTTATGTATATTGGCTTATTTTCTTTTTATATTTTTCAAAAATTTTAATTTTAAAGATTTAATTTGGTCTCCATAATAGAAACAAGAATCTATGAACTTTCTAGTGAAGTTATTTTGGAAATGCATGAATTTTACTATTTTTAAGGTCTGACTGACTATAATTCTCTTAATATACATTTATTTAGTTAAACTGTTTTTGTTTATTGATATTTACTGTTGCTAGAAATAAATATGATGCAGAAATGTATAATTTTTAATGAAGTTATCAAATTTGACTACTGATAAATAAAAAGTTATTTACAATATTTAACAACATTAAGATACCATGAATTATTTTATACGATTTATACAGGTTTATTTATAAATGGTTAAATCAATCTATTTATTTGGTAGAGCCTTGATGATAGGTTCAACCCTTCTCCACCGAAATCAAGATTAGTAATTCTTCTTTTTATTTTTCTTTATAGAGATTAAAGGATTAATTTATGGATAATAAAATAATGTTATCGGCCATTAAAATGATAAAAGCCCAATATAATAAATATACAATTGTAGGTGAGTTTATTCAATGAAAACTGTGAGGCTTGAAAACTAAATAATATAATATAAAAACAAGTTTTTCTTTATCTCAGAATATTTAATTTTTTTTTGAATTTACCAAAAATGAAGGTAAGGTTTTAGTTCTTAGTATTACAGGAGCATACGATTATTGCATAGAAGTCATGGAAATCATTTTCTTCCTTATTTAATTAATTATGCTTAGGTCTTTTGTTTTATGTTGAATATGTTGTTGTTCTTTATTTCCTGGTCTTCGAATACAATTTTTTTGGTAACTTCATTTTATATTTTAATTACAATTACATATATCATAAATCGATTGTTTTATAATATTTTTAATGTATTAGTATTAATGATGAGGTTTTATATAAAATGAACGAATAGATAAGTTATTATACCAAATAAAATGTCACTTTTAGACATTCATTTTAAAACGAAGTTCCTATTTCCAAAAAAATGAACTTTGACAATTTTATTCAGGACTTCATTATATTATACGTATGAGATCATTTAATATTTAATTTTTTGATGTCTTTTTTTTACAGTATCACAAAGTGCGTTATCGGAAAAATAATTCTAGAACCTATCATTATAGCTGATCATGGGAAGTTTGCCGCTGTCCCTCTTGGGCCTCTTGACTCCTGTCGTCAGGTATTTGAAAACTCCTGTAAAATAGAATCATTAATACATATTTCTTCAAAGTGTTCAGTTCAAAAACAATCCACACAAACCACGAAGTTCCAAACTTGACCAGCATCCTTCAGTACTGTGCCTTGACAATCTGAAACAATGATTAATATTATTGCGGTGAACTTTTGCTTAAAAGTAAAACGAAAGAGTATTAATCAAAACCCATATTTACCTGCATCCAAAGTGCACTCGTGCGACTTCAGAAGAGGGAAAAGATGAGGGAATCGACGACGACGATGTCCAAGTGGAGACAGTTTGTCTGGTTTGACTACCTGTTGGATGGGCACACACAGTTGGGAGCGTGCAAGAGGCTGGGCTGCCCGACTCATCCATCGGATAAGAATCTTACTCAATGGATCGAAAATGAATGAATCAATTTCATACCAAAATCAAGTTTATTTTTGTCTTAATGTCGGTGAATCGAGAATGCATCGGCATTTGGGCTTTCCACATCTGAAATATCAAGAAGATTAACCGTAAGATAAAGAGTTTCCGGTCAAACAAAATAAATGACACAACGAGTTGACAACAGTGATGATTGGATATAATGGAATAAAGGATGAGTCTTTCGTATTTAAATTTAGATATTTATGGGATAATTTATGGATATATTTTAAACTAATCTATTTAAATCAATTCTGCTTATGCTGTTTTCTTCTGACTAAAACTATTTTTGAATAATTAATAATTATGATATCATTATTACTTTTACTAAATATTATAAGTTAAATCTCTCTAAAATATATTAATTAGCAAATATTTAATGTTCGTATAATAATAATGTGAATTATTCTTTTTAGTTATCTTTAGAGACTTTTCCATTCTATTATTTTATTCATTAATAATATGAGTAAGTCCACCTTTCCAGGCTCTACTGTATCAAGCGGCAAAAGATTCCAAAACAAAAGAACTCCCAAATGAAGGCCCAATACATTTGGGCTGTTGAACGGGCATACAGACCAAATAAACACGTCGGTTTCCATTCGTTCCCCACACTTCACGGCCAGCTAATTAATGACGTTGGTCCAGTCCCCAGTCCCCAGTCCCTGGTCCCCGGCCGATCCCCCGATCGGCATATATAGAGTGCAGGCCCTATAGAGTGATGCCATTTTGGTTTTCATTCTCGTTTTCGTTTCTCAGTTCGGAGCGAACGGCTCTTATACTTCCCGGCTGGACTTGGATCGGCAGTGACGGTGTCGTAAGTGAAGTGCCAATAAACACGTGATTTACTTAACGTGGGCTCTCGGGATCTCATTCTCTCCCTGGCGGGGACAGTCGAAAATCATGGGCCTTATCGCTGCCATCGGCCATCAAGATGCCGCTCATTAATTTTAAAATTAGGCGGGTTTTCAAGAAGAGTCCGAGCCGGAGCCGCAGCGGAGAAATGATGTCCACCTTTTGCCTGAAGACCGACTAAACTGGGAGCCCCCCATTCCTCGCTCCCTATGCCTCAGCTCCTCCTTACCCGATCCCCGATGCATTGCGACCGACCATGAGTGCATAAATTAATTAAGTCGGTCGGAATGGGAACGTGTCGACCTTTTGTCTGGCATTGTGGCGAAGATGGCGGCCTGGCAGCCTGGCAGCCTGGCTACAGATACTCTCGTACATGTGCTGGGGCCCAAAGCCGTAGGACGTTGTAAATTAAAAGCCAGGCCGCGGCGCAGCGCGGGTCCTTTATATGTACGTATATGCAGCTCCGCGGCAGACTGAGTCATTTGCATTTTGCCATCCGTTGGCCGGTCGGCCGGCTTGGCCAGCCTGATTATGAAAGATGCTGCGTGGGTGATAAATGGTCGTTGTCAGCGGTCTAAACCCCTCGACTGTTGCACTTTCAGAGCGCAGTGGAGTCTGGAGAGTGGAGTCCCGGCTGCCTTTCAACCCCCTCGTTAACCAAAGTTAACCCCTTTCGCTGGGGGAGATTAGCTCGCTGAGCTTCATCCCTCTCGAACCCTGACAAGGGCCGTGGACCGGAGCCAATGCCAAAAAGGCAACACACAAATCTAATAGATCCCGATTGAGATTTAATTATTTCACTTAATTTTCTGGCTGACTTCATGCTGCCTCCTCACAAGTTAATGAAGCGAATAAATTTCTTGGCAATTATTCTGCGGACTGTTTTAATTGACCGCAAGATGCCCTGACTCGGAATCGGACTCAGACTCAGACTCAGACTCCTTGACTGACTTACTGGCCGGGGCAATCAAAGGGATAAGACGTCGAAGGCCGCAGCAGGATCTGGCTAATTAACTAATTGGCAAGTCATTAACTTATAAGCCAGAGGGATTCCAGCTCCTATCCCAACTTGAGTAGCAGCTCGGGCTTCACCTGCAATTTGTGGCTGTCTCTGCGTCTATTGTTGGCTGACTTTTAAAGGCGAACTTGGAGTTATCCCTCCTCCGCCGACCTGGTTTATGATGAGTGATTGTTATGAGTTGTCAAAAAGGCATGTGTGTCTGTTGGGGCTCTCCCGGTTAAGCAGGAAATCCAGCAGGATCTGCGAGAGTATGCCGCGTCAACATATGCAAATAGACTTGTCTGAAGGTGGCCAGCGGGATATACGTGCATATATTCCACCCTCGCAGGGATATATGTATGTGTCTTTCCGAGGAGTACGAGGTACGAGGAACGAGGTACGAGGCTGTCGACACCGCCCCTTGATAACAATCAACCCTGTGCGGCGGCTTCGGCGGAGTTTTCTTTAATGTTTTGACAGTAAAATAAACATATCCAAGTGGATGGCAAAAGGTGGGTGGTTTTTTGGTGCGCATGCACGAGTACTCGCTGCCCTACCTCTGGGTACTACGAGGTACACACATGTTAATGCCGCAGCCGAGGGGTCCAAGCACATAGATGTCAAATATAATTCATCATCCTGCTGGGGGGGAAACATCAAAGCCAGCCTCTGCAAGGACCAAGGACACACGGCGCAAACGGCATAAGCAAACACACAAAGTCGCCAACAGCATCATTATCATCATTCGGGCGAGTGTTTTTGTCCGGTCAAGTGAACCAAGTCAAAATCCTGGACAAAGTCTGTCTGGGGTGTTGAATTGAAACTATGACTGAGACAGGACACTGAGAAAAAAGAGGAAATGGAATAAACTATTAGATTGAGGATTACTTGAATGCACTGTCTTATATGTATTCTGCATTCTTATACAACTTTAAATAACTTTTAAATTTAAACGAGCAACATATCCTTGATAAAGCTGCTAAGAAAACAGCTTCAGTAACTAGAAGATTGCAGCAAAGATTAAAAATAAAATACATTCAAACAGCTTTCATAAGACCTATTACAATATTATTAAATTACATCGAATTTTGATACCTTTTTTTGCTTTATTGCATTCTTTTCCCAAGTGCAAAAAAGTTATTTCTGAACTTTGAATTGGCATCGCACTAGCGAGTACCAGATAAAAACAGGACTTTTTTGGAGCAAGGTTTACCGCAGGGCAAAGAGCGGCACTTAGGTCGAAGGATTCGCACGACGTCCTTTTAAATAATTAATGTCAATTAAGGGACGAATCTAACTTTGGCCATCAGTTGGAGTGAAGGACTGTAGCACCGCTCTCTCTTACCTGTTTTCGACTAACGGAACTGCCTGATGCCTGCTGTCTGTCATAAATATTTTATAACATCAATTACCAAGCACTTAACTTTCATGAATTTAATACGAAAGCTGCTCCTGCTCCTGCTGTTCCTGCTATTTCTGCTCCTGCGCTTCCGAAGGCAGACACTCATTTATCTTGTGTGCCAATGGCGGGCAATCAACACTCCACTCCACGTCAATTTTTTTGTCCAAGACAAGTGTAAGCCGGCACAAAGAACACACATCTGCACACATATGCTTATAGTGTGTGGCTATCGAGTCCTGGTCCCGGTCCAGGATCGGCCACCCCAAAAGGGAAAAAAGCAGTAGCAGCAAATGCCGTGATTTACTTCCCCTTTGGTGCAAGAAATCCCGAATAAAATAAAATTAAATACGCATCAGGAGCACAAGTGCTCGAGTCTCGAGGCCCGCGGCCAGGTCGTGAGCCCCTCGTCTGGCTGATAAAAACAATATCAATAGCCCCCGGGAAACACACCCCCTCGCACGCACAGAGGACGAGCGCCTGGCCCAAGATTCGGAGGCAGTCGAGTCGTCCGTCGTCCTAAGCCCGAGTCTCACTGTATCGGATGAAGGCGGCGCGTGCCGGTGACGCACAATTCCCCCATTGATATTCATGGTCGATTTTCGGGCCGATATACTCCTTCCCCTTGGCCCGTTCCCAGGCGAAAGCGGAAAACAAAACGGTGCCCACATAAATAAATAAAATTTATGGCAGCTAGCAGCGGTGAGCCGTCCCAATTGGATTTCAGATTCCGGATTTCGGGGCACTTGTCCATGTATATATAGTGGGGCTTTGATATGCCCGATTATTTCTATTTGATTGTTTGATTAGATCAGGGGGCAGCAATCCGGTGAAATGTGGCTAAAGTAACAGGCCGCTTAGTGGCATATGTTGACTAAGTTAGTCCATTGTTTATACAAGTGATTAATTTGATTTGGCAGTGAGTAAAAATATGGTAAGGAAAACAAAGGCCTTTTGCTTTAAATAAAAATGAATTTAACTATGCCTACGTTTATAAATAACATCAGGAAAATAAGACCTATAGATGTTTCAATTTTGGATCAAAGGCGAACAGAAGGCAGACAAACATAGGTATTTCCAAGTAAATATATTATTCTCTTCACAGTAAGAATAGTTAGTTATAAAAAAATTCCATATGATTCTGCTTAAATTTCATATAAATATAATCCCTCTAATATTAGATCCTTCCGGCTACAGATGTTTCAATCTAAGATCATTAATATTCTCTCCAATTCAAATGGCTTTTTGCTCCTCATTTCGGCAACTATTAATTTCAATTAAATGAGCAAAAGAAACCCCCTTGAAGTCGTATTTAACTAATCTGGCTACAAGGCCACACCCCCGCGGTGAAGGATTGATTTCCGGGCCCCAGCCTCTTCACTTGCCACTCGAAGTCAGAAGGGCTCTAAAGTCTCGGTTTATCTAAATGCTGCATTGTACTGCTAAAGTGTCCCCTGAGATTTTCCGAGGCGTTGAAGCGTGCCACCCCGGTTTTCGGGCCAAACAAAATGCAGTGGTTTCCGGTCCGCCAGCGACCCCAGAAAGGCTCTAGCTCCCTGCTCTAACTTCCTGCTCCTGCTCGTGGTCGTGGTGGGAGTTAATTCGCCAAAGTCAGTAACCTCATCAGGCAAACGGCTAAGCGTCTGTCTGAAGGTCTGAAAGTCTACTGCTGCCGGGGTGTCGAGTCAACCTCGTCGTCTACTCTGCTCTGCCGCCGCCACATTAAATTCACGCCAAACGACGTGAGGCGCATATGTTTATGAGTCTCGTCGAGATTGAAAGCAGGCAATGCTGCCGGGGGTGGAGTGGAATGCCCATGGTTAACCGAAAAACGAGCAGGACAGGACGCTCCGTGCATAAAAGCCTCATGGTCACCGCCTGCTCTGGCTCCTGCTCTTGCTCCTGCTCATGCTCGTGCTCCTGCTCCGAGCTCGGCTTTCTCTCCTCGCCGCACGCTGCCTGCTAATGGATTTCGTGGCACTGCCAATTGAAGGGTTAGGGCAGCGGGAGGAATCCTCTCCTGCCTCGCAGCATGCTTTCAATTTACTTCCACTTCCACGGCCACGGCCACTTCCAATTCCCACTCCCAATCCCTTTTGCCCATAGAGGACTACCTCTTCCTCCACCAAACCGCCGGGCTCTGTTATTGTTGTTGCTGTGACTTACGCACCGTGAATGAATGCCAAGGGCGCAGGAGGTGGGCCAGTGCCCGGGGGGATGCCCCAGGACAATACAGGGAAAAATATAGACTTTAAATTATAAGAAATAATGAAAAAATATATACTATATTTTGATAAAGATTTAGAATATTTTTACAAACTTTAACTGGGATATAAAAATTTTAAATACATTTTTAAATGTTTTAATTAATGTTATTTAAAATTTAATTATTATTAAGAGGACTAAGAATATATTATTTACTTGCAAATATTAACTTGTTTTTATGAACGTTTATTATGATGTCAATAAGTACCCCTTTGAATTACACATATTTTATTAGTATAACAAAACAATTTTTAGCCGAAAAATAATAAAGAATCGAATTTCATTTGAAATTTACTTTTAATATTGCATTTTTAAAACAATAAATATGCATTTTTTCAATTTTAATTTTAATTTTAATTTAAATAAATATATAAATAATAATAAGTCTTGAGAATTTTAAGGCACGTGAAGAGATTTAACTCTCTTAAAATATTTTGCAAAGCCCTTAAGTTGGCAAACATTTCCTGGAATGTAAACATTATACTTTTCAGTCCTTATATTCGTTTTAAAAAATATATTTTTGCATTCCCTTATTACACCGCTAATTTTTCTCTCAGTGCACTGGCAGGATTTCGTTGCACGCGACTTTCACACTAACGTAATAAAGAGCTCAGCGACACTCAAATTGAATACGTCTCATGGTGCGAATGCCGTAATGATTTTCTATGTGGAACTCGATGCAGATAATGGGGGCGACCTGGCAGCCACCCCAGACCAGCCTTCGGCCCACCCCAAAATCCACTCCCCTCGAGAAGAGTGGAGGGGGCGAGGAGGAGGGCGAAGGCCACCCCAGGCAGCGTCTGCGGGCTGGGCGTTTTTGTTTTTGTTTTTGTTTGCCTGGTGATAGAAATTAACCCCTCAATTGAGGTTGAATTTAATTTGGCGCAAAATGGCAAGGGGGTGTGTTCCATCCTCTGAGTGTGCCAGTGTGTGCTGTGTGTGTGTTGTGTGTGCGTTGTGTGTGCTTTCCGGCGGCTGCTCACTTCGCCGCCGTTGAAAGTATAATCGCTGTTAACGCTAAAGGGCCAATGTCAAATTGTCTCTTATTAATTATGATGATGCGTCGTGTGCCGCTCCGGCCGAGAAAGGGGTGGTGTTGGTGGAATGCAAATTTCTGGGACCGATTCCTGGCACTGGCGTCTTTAACGTAATTTATTGCTCGCTCGACACGGGGCACACACTGAAAAGTTAAGGCTGGCCGGGGTGCTGCTGCTGCTCCTTTGGAATCCTTCTGCCTTCTGGCTTCCGGGGGAGGGATGAGCGTATGGAGCCCGGAGATAAGGTGGGCCTCGGCTCCGGGTGAATTGATTTGGGACGAAACTATGCACGGCACCCATGCAAAGTTTGCTTAATTTAGCCCAGACAATGGGGCTCCATGGAACAATGGCGCAGGATGCCATCATCCCATCATCGGGCCAGCCGAGGCACACACTCTTGTGGTGACCATACAGATACCCCCAGATGACTTTTTTGGGTCCTTCGAAATGCAGTTCGACAGCTTAAACTCCCGGGGGAATTTCGAATTAAGCTGGCGAAATATTTCTGAGGCTGAAAAGAGTTGAATCTTCTCGAGTGGGGGTGCATTCAATTTCTACTATTCGAGGGACTTTAAAGTCCTTAAAATTGTTTAAAATGCCTTTAAGATTTTATTTCATATGATTTGTGAAACTTAAATTCGAAGAGTATATTAAATATATAACTTGAGGAGCTGTTAACTGCTTTAAATGAATGTAATCTTATTTTATTTAGACTAAGAACTAATTTCATTATTAATTACAGAACTATTCCTGATATCTTTAGTGTCAAAAGGTCTTAGAAAGAACGATTATTTTAAGCCTAGACATTTCCTTACAATCACTGCAGTACTTCAACCTTTCATGTCTTACAAATCCTTTTTAATTGGCCATTCACTTTTGTGAATTATCACCATCTTGGTCAGGAAACTATTTAAGACAAAAAATAAGAAATAAAATAAAGCAAAGGAAAGGCCAGCGGACACCTCAGGTGTGGCGGGATGGCACTTCTCCCTCCCCGGCGCTGGCTGACCCCCAAAGTGCCAACAATTTATGGAGTCGCAGCAAGTCGCCTAGCGCCCGCTGATCGCGTCTCGCGAATCGCGTTCCATTCACTGGCGATATTTCACTGCTTTATTAAGTTAATTTCATATATCACAACT